>JAIPRN010000517.1:3716-80812 GCA_025469175.1 Geopemphigus sp. TES_GeoC_2020 | reverse complement strand
TATATATATATATATAATATTTAAGCTGAATAAAGTGCGCTTTTTGTCTATACTTCCTAATTTAAGTCCTCATTTTTTAAAATTTGTAAACTGAGTGACGTAGTAATAATAATGACACTTATAAGGTTAGGTTACGTACCTATATGTGAATATATCGTATACCCAATGTTCGTAAAGTTCCGTTTAAAAGATTATTAATTCACGTTTCTCGAGAACATATTCCCATTCACGTTCCTCACTTGAGAAATAAACCTACATACAGTTTATTCACTTTTTCCATCAAACAAAAATTTTTCATTCCCAAATCTTTTTAATTTTGTTTTAAGTATTTTTACTTTTGATCACGTTACTTATTTCAAAACTAAAAATGTTTAGTAAATAAAATAGATTGTTTTAAAGAAAAAACTAAATAACTGAAAACACAATGTTTGCTTGGACATTTGCTTATTATGAACACGGTTAAGTAAAATAATACGACTTTGATATAAATATTATTATATTATTAAGATAAAAATCCAAAAGTTCAAGTATTTAGGACGTGTATTACAAAAGGACGGTGGATTTTGAAGAGAGCACGTAGTAACATTAAGTGTTTCGGACAAAAAAGAGCGTCAGTTATTTTCCGCGATAAATGGTTAAAAGGTAGATTTTACACGACAAACGCGGCCATAGATAAGAATGTTGAAAAGTATACGATTTAGAACAAAGGACGAATGTAACAGTGACGGGGATGTTAAGACGGCCGTGGATGGGATTATTAGAAAAATCAGAAATGAACGGTGACGTAGGAAGTAGCGTACAAAAGTGGCGCTGAGAAAGGTGATAAAATGCGAAAACTAAACCGGTCGAGATGGTTAGGGCGTGTTTTTGGAGGTTAAGTATCAAAGGCGGCAGTGAGAACGGCGTATTTAAATGTTGATGTTTGAAAACTAGGAGAGGGAGTGGACGGCTGTAAAAGAGATAGTATAACGCGATATGAGGAGTGGCTGGTGTGCATGAATAAGATACGAGGGGATCGGGCGAAGTGAAAGGCAAAGACAAGGGTGGGTCTACAATACGTAGTTGGTTGGGACGGAAACGTTCGTAACAGAAGAATGACCGCCATCGCTGTCGTATCATAAATTTGTACCTCTGTATGTTTTGTCTGTTTAAATGGCGCTCGATTTTAAAATTACCCACGCACACCGACCCGATTGACGGGTATATTTGTTTTCCTGTTTTTTATATGATGATTTACGAAATTTTTTTCGACAAAAATCTAATTATTTACACACGAACATAAACGTTTTTTTCTTAAACTTACTATATTTTGTAACGTTTAAGATTACAATTTGTTACGAACCGGTCGTTCGTTATTAGTTTGGTTTAAAATGGACTACGTACACTTACTAATTCGCCTATTCCAGCGTATACGATCGCAGGTTTAAAAATAAATTTTTAAAGAAACTTTAACTCGCTCAATAATTAATTTTATAAAAAACAAATACTCCAAAAACTAGCGTTTTAAATTAACAAATGTAAAAAATTGGGAGTAATTTATAAACAATCAAGTAGACGTAAACCACAAATGTATAAGCGATGATAATTAGCAGAAACAACAAACACTCGGTCAACGTTTGTCACGGTTATTAAACGAAATGTAATTTTCAGAGGATAAAAATACGTTAAACAAAATCGTTACCGACGAATAAGTAACGTTTAAAACTTACAATAATTCGTTAATTTTACCTTCCGTGTTATTAAAACTCGGGAATGTCGTCTTAATGGTTATGTCACGAATACATTTCGAATAAATTCCAGACAACCGGCCCTAAAAACGATTGTAAACGATTCGTGAAAGAATTCGGCATATTTAAAATTCCACGTTCTCTAAAATCACTTTTTACGTGACGAACTGATGTTTTTCTGGAAAAAATCGAACGATAGGTCGTAGCGAACGTTCGTGTATATTCAACCGCGTCTTTTAAATTCGTTCCGAAACGTTTATTTTAACCGAAAATCGACGAATTTCGCAAAAAAAAAGCCAAACACATTTTCGTTGAACCGAAATGATCGAATTTCGTTGGCCGAAAATTCCAAAAACGTGAAAATGAATGACGATTAATATTAAATTAAGCTCCCGATGACAAGTTAACGAAGTATTGTCCCGGAATAATAATATGACAGGAAATCAGTGTGACCACTTAAGCGCAATGTTTCCGTCGCGCTTTTCTAATGGGCGCTGACGCGAGAGCGACGAGACAATTTCGAAAAAAATCCAAATCCCGTCGCGGACTATTGTTTTTCGGTCGGGATTTTGCGTAGGCGAAATTGGTCAACAACCGAGAACGTCTCGGCATGAACGGTGCCGCAGCGACGATAATTCCGTTTACGCGGGCGTTTTTTTCGCGACAATAATAGCCACTTGAATGTAGATACGATTATTCGCGGCGACCTATACGTGCCGTAATACAATATCGACTGTGCCCGCTGCCATAGTTGTGTCAAAGCGCGTGTTGTCGAGGACCAAAATTCCGTACTTTTTCCCGAACACCGTAGCCGACCGAAATTAACGACCCCCCAGACGCCGTGTAACGACAAAAAATAGCGGCGGACCTCTACTCTTCAGAACTAATCCGGTGGTCTGCTGCCGAGTGCTATGAATACATAGCAATAGTATACTATACAATAGTCTACGTAATCGCCCGAACAAACGACGGCGAATTTAAAAGCCGATTAAACGTCGTTCGGTCCAATTAGGAAACGTACGCTTTGCGTACAAAACCGGTCAGACGGATATCGAGGCTTATCCGTCGATTAATAATAAATATTGTCGCGTTTAATGGCATTCCGTGGACGGGATGACGTTAAAAAAAAAATACGACGACGGCACGAGTCGTTCGGAGTTCGCTTCACAAACCCGTTGGGATTCACTGACGGCGACGGTGACGGTAGTCGTCGACGCGAAAAAACGATCGGTACGTCGCCCGAATTCGTACACGCGCGCCAATTCACCGCGTCGTTCGGTTTCCGACTCTGATCCGCCGTTTTCGGTCGTACGAATCGTTTACCAAAATATATTCGACGGGGGAGAAGACACGAGGAACTTTTTAAACCACGGGGACTCTTGAACAGTCGACGAGGTCGATAATTTTCGACGACGGCGGGTGACAAGTTAGGGCTTGGAAACCAATCGTCTGTTCCGGAAACGGTTAACGCGAAAATTTCGTGAAGAGGACACGCATAGGTAACTCGTCCGCGTGTGCGACGAACGCAACACGACAGCGATAATCGCGCACGGCTGACGAGACAATCATTACACGTCGTCGTCGTTCTTTCGTCGAGAAACGGAATTCCGAACGTGGAGCGTTATCGGTTAACAACTAACAGCTGTTTATCGAACATTCGATAAGCGAGGGGCTGCTGAATCACCGAACGATAAATTATTTGATTATTCGACGCCTTTGTCGCCTATGTCGTCATAATATTTCGCGGACAATTGCGCGCGCGTTCGACGTTATGTTTTCGTCGTTGACCGCGTTTTGACGTCGCCCGTATTTTGACTGCATCGGCGGAACGTCGCGTGGTTCGTAAACGTCCGTCCGTCAAAAGTTTCCGGCAGTGAAGGATACGAACGAAACCGGTTCAAAATGTTGGCGCTGATAAATCGGATATTCGACTGGATCAAAAGTAAATTTTGGTCCGAAGAAATGGAACTCACTCTTGTCGGGCTACAGTGTTCCGGCAAAACTACGTTTGTTCACGTAATCGCCGTAAGTCAAAATCTCGGAATTTACATCGCACTACAACTACTACTAATAATACAACTAGAGCTATTACTACCACACCTCGATGTGCGGCTAGGTTATTTAATTATTCGACTTTGCAAAATTGTACTGATGTAATATACTGGCGACTCTTTGTTAACGTTTCGAAAATCTTATTGAGGATGGGGAAGTGTTTTGTTGTAGTTCAATTCCGAATTTTCAAACTACATCTTAACGAGTTTAACACGCTCGTTACGTTGTATATTTCGCGCAAGATTTTCGTTCAATTTTCGTGTATATAAAGTATATGGGAGGGATCCTTAATATGTATTTAATGTTTTTAGCCTTTGAGCTTTATCATTCGTAGATAATATCCAACTCCTCAAGTACAGCGCTAGAATTATTTATTTCCCTATTATGTTTTATCTCAACGGTTAATATTGTACGTTTAAGTTAAACTCTGACGTATTTTTACGTGAACATTACAGTTTAATTTATACAATATGTTTGCATTTTACAAGTACAACGTAAAATGTATTTAGGGATAAAATATTCGCCATCTTAATTCTAACTTAATACTCGAAGTTTTGTTTGTGTACGCATTTTCCAAATAATATTTGATAAAAAAAAAATGTAGGTTTGATAATTTTACTACAATCATTTAATATTAAAATGAATGATTAGTGTATTTGTTATGTACGAATGAAAAACTATAGTTGATAAAATGTCATAAAAATACTGACAACGTAAATAATTATTTATATATATATATATATATGGCCAACAAAAACCTAAGGTTTGCTTACCAGTGAAGGTCTCCTAGCAGTTAAGACCTCTAATTAAGAGTTAGGACAGTATACCTAGCCTCTGACATAAAGAATCTCAGGTCTCTTATTGGTCAAATTTTATGACTCGTTATAAAATAACTTATAAAAGATGTATATTAATATAATAATTATTTAAATAGTATGAATCATACATATATATTAAATTATAATCTAAAAAATTGTTTACAATATAAATATATATATATATATAATTAATTACGTTTCTGATTATATATTGTTTATGATAAATAAATAACAAAAGAACCTCGAATTTGATTCCCATTTAAGCGTACATTTAGTCTTTAAAAAATTACTAATATGTTCTTTAAATGTTATTGATATACTTAGGAAGATTATAGCAATTGTTTATGTTACATACTTGACCGTAGTTATAATCGAAAATCTCTAAAATATAACGTATTTTATTTTCATTACCTTAAAAATAATTGATAATGTGGTTATAATTTGACTAAATGACGTTTTTTTAGTCTGGTCAATTCAATCAAGATATGATACCAACTGTTGGCTTCAATATGCGAAAAGTGACAAAAAATAATGTCACTATTAAAATATGGGATATCGGTGGTCAACCACGTTTCAGATCTATGTGGGAGAGGTATTGCCGAGGAGTTAATGCTATTGTGTATGTGTACAAAAAATGTTTAATTACAAATATGTATACAAAAATTTTGGAATTAATTTGTTTTAAATACTTGTAGTTATATGGTAGATGCAGCGGATACAGATAAATTAGAAGCTTCTCGAAATGAGCTTCACAATTTAATAGACAAACCACAATTAGCTGGTATACCAGTATTAGTTTTGGGTAACAAAAGGGATTTGCCAAATGCCCTAGACGAAGTCGAACTAATTGACAGAATGTTAGTAAAACTCTGGTTTTACATTTTTGGCGACTAATCCTTAAAACTATTATATTAATTATTTGATTGATTTCGTCTAGGAATTTAAATGCCATTCAAGACCGAGAAATCTGTTGCTATTCGATATCTTGCAAAGAACAAGAAAATATTGATATTACTTTGCAATGGTTGATTAGCCATTCAAAATCTAATCGTCAGTCATCAACGTAAAACCATTATTGCAAAATTCATATCTAGCGTTGTCTGTGCTGAAAATATAATATTGAATCTATTCTAGATTTAATTTTTTTTTTTTAAGGCTGATCCACCTTTATAAAATAAAAATTTTAGCCAAACAGAAATAAATCATTCCTTATTATCCCTGCACATTTAATAATTACAATAGAGCTACAAAACTATACTAATTTAAATTATTGTAGAATCATATTTTTGGATCGAACCACAAATACTTTTTATTTATGTGGGTTTTAACTTATAATACTTTTATTTTCTGTTTTATAACAACGTTGTTGTACTTTATAATTGTACAACAAATTTCAAATGTTTTTATATAAGTTATTATTTTTATTCATTTTATTATAATTAAAAATTTATATATTATCGATATTTTATTATTATTTATATATATATATATATACACACATATATATGATGTATTAACGAGAAGTACTTTGCTTCTAAGAATATTAATTATAATAATTATATACTAAACTATTTTATACCTGAATCTGACTATTGTTTACATAGGTATATTCGTTACTGTAAATATTTAGGCATTTAGCCATTAAGTTTACTATTGTAACATAGTATTAAAAATATTTCTGTCATGCCTAATTTAAATATTTTATCCGTATTTTTCTTCCCAACCTAGATACGTAGTGTTCAAAAAAAAAAAATAATACAATAATATATATTGAAATTGAATTATTTATATGGTATGTGAAATATGTATTGTCTTGTAACAGTATCTTATAATGTTTATCCAAAGTATACCTACTGCACAATTATATTTCACTTTTCTTTCAGTATAAAATGAAGTTTGTAGTCATTTGGTGAACAATTACGATTGTTTAAATTGCAAAAACTGTTTGAAATTTAATTGGTTATATTATCCTCAATTTATATATGTATATAAGTTTTTTATTTTTTCGGACAATGGATATAAAAACGTCAAACTCGTCACTAAATATATGATAACGTATAAACTTACATTCGAAATGTTTCGCCAAGGAGTACATTATTAATAATTTTCAATTCTGTTTCTAAGAGCGTAATAATTGTCTACCAGATTATTTATTCAAAATTAATTAAGGAGTAAATCGTTTCGAAAATTATATCGTATCTCTCGACGTTTAATACGAACAAAATTAATCTTATCGAAATTCCGATTTATTACATTTCAGTAACTCGTTTCGTTTAATTACACGTCATCGTAATTTGTAATCACAGCCTTATCAACCAAAATTTAATTAAGTAATCGTCGAGATACAAAATAAGTATCGTCGTTGCTTCCACCCCATCACTCAACGCATGCATGCACACATGTACGCACCTGTTATCGGTAATTAACTGAATAGCAGTTCTCGTTTTCCACGTTTGCGTAATATTTGAATTGGTCGCGCCGCCGATTCGATTTTGCCACATGGCCAATCGTGTGTTATCAATCCGTGTCCCGTCACCTATTATCTTATCGGATGCCGATGTGCGAACACGAAGCGAATTCCAAAATCGTACATTTGCCAACCAATTGTCGGATTCCATTTCCGATTTCGTCTTTCCGCGGCCGTGTAATAGCGATGCGTCGACGTCAGTTTTCAACTTTTAAAATGTCCAGTATTTCCTGAACATTTTACGCGCAACAGACGTCATTGGAAGATTCCAACTGTTAGTGTTAAGCGGTATTTCCGAATTCTTCTTAGTTGAGGGTACGATGAACGTGTTTAGGTAGTGTTCGTGATCCATCGTAGGCAGGTGGGTGGGCCACCATGGCTTGGATGTCCAGGGAAATGGTCACTGTGGGACTGTTGTGCTGCGTATGGTACGTGGTTAGTTCTGGTAGCAACGTCGTGGGTAAGACACTATTGAATCAATTCCCGTACCCGATGACGGTGACAATGGTACAGCTATTGTCCATAGCCGTCTATTCGGGTCCGTTTTTCAATTTATGGGGCGTGCGACGGTTCGTCGACATCAGTTGGCCGTACTATTTGAAATTAATAGTGCCGCTCGCCCTCGGGAAATTCATCGGCTCCGTATTCACGCACGTCAGTCTCTGGAAAGTACCCGTTTCCTATACGCACACGGGTAATGTAAAGCATGACACGAACATTGTTCCAGTCATTTATAAAGGCGTTAGTTTTTATTTTTTATTTTCAACATTTCAGTGAAAGCTACTATGCCGTTGTTCAGTGTAGTTTTGTCGTGGATAATACTTGGCGAAAAACAGTGTCTTAAGGTAAATAGTTTATATCATCAGGAAGAGAGACAACCCAATTGATTGATGATTCATTTTTTTTTGTTACAGGTATACTTGTCTTTAGTGCCAATTATTGCTGGAGTGGCCATTGCATCATTCACAGAAATATCATTCGACATAATAGGGTTAATGAGTGCTTTGGCCGCTACTTTTCAGCATACTTTACAAAATATATATTCAAAAAAAGTGCTTCGTGACACAGGCATTCATCATTTACGGCTGTTGCACATGCTTGGCAGTCTCGCATTGTTCATGTTCCTGCCTGTGTGGCTTTATTTCGATTTTTGGCACCTGGCGACAGTTTCGAATTTCAATGTAATTCTTTAAAAAAATAATAGTACCAAACGTCCAACTGAATTCATCAATAAACCTCTTTGCGATAATAATTTTTAGATGAATAATGAATCGTACAAAATGTTGGGTTTGTTGTTCACTGATGGGATATTGAGCTGGTTGCAAAACATACTGGCATTTAGTGTAATGTCAATGGTTACCTCCTTAACATACGCTGTTGCCAGTTCATCGAAACGCATATTCGTTGTAGCTGCATCTTTATTCATAATCGGAAACCCGGTTACTATTAATAATATTTGTGGTATGGCACTGGCTTTGTTCGGTGTGATTGCATATAATAAGGTACATACTCGCTTCACATTTATGATCGATCGTTGAATTAACGATTTGTTATAAGTCAATTTTTTTTGTTTTTATTTGTAGGCAAAATACGATGCCAGACGAATAGATCAAAAACGAATTATATTGCCAATGACATATCAACAAACAAACAATTCTAAATTTTGGCACAATGGTAGCTCAAACAATGGTTACATTAATGGAAACAAATCGTTATTTATTTAGTTTCATTTTATGACAGCTAAAATATAAAGTTATATTACATTTTGTTATTATATTTATACAAATATGTTTTTTTATTGTTTTTACATGAATATTATGTTAATTGTATTTGGTTTGTATTGTTATCTTTTAGTATAATTATTTTGTTGAATATTCCATTACGTCGATCGTATTATTTTAATTAAACAATATTAACGAATCAAGTAATGCATCTTTATTAATAAATAAGACCATTATTATGTAGATTTTATTACAAATTATGTTTAAAATCTATAAAAATATGTATTTTATTTTATTATTATTTTTATAATGTGAAATTTGTTTTATATATATTTACATGCCAAATGTACATTTTGCTGATGCCAACCTATCTTAATAAGCAATTATTTTTATTTTTTACCAGTTACTGTAGACGCAGATTAAATATATTAATAAAAATAATATTAAAACTCACCAGGTAGATATTATATTTAAATGAAAAAAGTATCAAATTAAGACTAAGTTTTATAAAGACTGTTTATATATATATATAATTTTCTTATGTTATAATATAATTTTTATAAAATTATCTCGTTTAATAATTATTAAACGATAAAAGTTTGTTAAACAATGAAATATTTTTAAAATAAAAATCAAAATGTACACGTTAGTTTTTTTATTTTCAATTCATATGGCAATTTGAATAGAATATTTAGTGTAGAATACTTGTTAATTAACATCCAATAAAAGAGTTAAAATGTAAAGATCACCAATATTTAACGACAAATAATTACGTTGTTTTTTATCAACGTATGTATACGTATTTCTATTAATATTTTTCTTCTTTCTCCTCTACCTTTTACAAAATTATTTGTAACTTAAGATGAACAAAGTGAACGTTTATTTACATTTCCAATTAAGTGTTATGTACGACGATTATATACAAATTTATTTAGCAATTTTGTACCAAAATTAACTACCTAAACATAATAGATAATAATTATGCTAAATGAGTGGTTTATAAGTCTAAAGAAAACGAATTAATTGTCATTCATTCCGAGTTTATAAGTACACGCTAAATATTTTTTTCTCTACTTTTGAATCGACCGTTTATTGTTGGAAAGCGTATTTAACAGCTATCGACATATTTCTACGACAGTGTAGTAACTAATTATTATTATAGTAATTATATAATAATAAAGTAGTAATATATAATTATTATAATAACCCAAAGCGCGTTCAATATATACGTACATCACAAAATATATGCTCAACGTAGCGTTTATTCGCGAATTCGTTTAAAAATAAACACATCGCACCAGAAATTGTGACCGACTATCACTAAGCACGGATCTTTCAAAACCCGCTTTTCCGTCGACGTTAAATACTGATAACAGATAAGATGTATCACAAGTCGACGTACAAAATATTGTTCTTTGATAATATTCGGAACATTGTTAACATATTGTATTATTCTATTTCAAAAATAAATCCGAAAAACAAACAATAAAAAATGCAAAGCGCTCAACGTTTTTCCTAATCGGGTTGAAATTTAATAGGCGACGCGATCAATAATGTAAAAGTAATAACTCGTTTTGTACAAAATGCCCGCTTTGTACGGAGACGTATTAGGTTTGAAGCAACTATTGAGGGTCGAGAACATAGTAAATGCCGTCAGTTTTCAAACGAGCACCAATAATATCTTCGCGCTAGTACTCGGGTAAATATATCGAACACTTATGAACCAACGGCGATTTGATCCAAACGTTTCGTTTTGTTCTAAAAATTACAGTAGCAACGACCTAATACTGTATTGTGACCACATACCTCCGTCGCTTAAATGGTTGCCTTGGCCTAAAGACGATGGGAAAAAAATTGTCTCGTTAACGTTCAAATCCACCAGTGAGAAACTCCTTGTATGTGGTGAGTATTGTATACCGTAATGAAATAATTGTTTGTTTTCCAATCCTGTACATGATTTATCAATTTCGTGTCAATAGCAAACACGATTACGTTGTTCCAAACATGTATTAATTAGTCGTAAAAGTGCGACATGTCAAAATAAATGTCCAAGGATGTCTTATTATAACGATTATACTTGATTATTCACAAAATGTGTAAAATCGTTTGATATAATGTATAATTTACGGTATACATTTCAGCACTAGATTTATTAAAAGAATTTTTTTCAGTTTATTTTTCGTGACCTCATATTGCGTAAAATACTTTTTTTGAAAAATTTAAAAAAAAATATATAAACTCAGAATTTTTATCAATAACAAAATACATTAATTATCATTCAATATGTTTATCTACGATTAATATTGTAATCGCACATCTTGTAAAAAGTTTAAGGTAACATGATTATGGATAACTACTGACTACCAACTAAATATCTATGATTAATTATTAAAATAGTAATCCAAAATAATATTCCTAGTTCATATATTTGTTTTTATCACAAAATATATATATTTATATAGTTTTTACTATTTTTCTTCGATTCAATACTTAACAAATAGTGTATATATAATATATGTTTTTATTAATTTTTCGATCGAATGACGAAATATTAATTACAAGTACTAAAATGCTTTAATCATAAAACAATTTAGCAAGTAGTAAGTTGTTAATAATTACTTTTGTATCCTAATATAAAACTAAAATAAAAATATGTACATGGTCTGATCATTCTGTCAATGCACACAAATTTACCATTTTTACATTAATTTTTATAAAGTATTTAATGATTTCTATAAATATTATTTACAATTTAAACGCGTATTCTTTTTGAATATTTTATAACTTCGTTTTTTTATTTCTATATTTTGTTATTAATTGATCAGTAGATCACACAGTGCATTACAAAACTAACAGTTTATCACATATAGTATCAAAAGCTGAATATATAATAAAATTCATAAGTGTACTTCATTTAATTGAAACTTATTCTTCGAGAGTCGTAACTCAATAATACATATGTTATTTCTCATTCATTTTTATATAGTTCATGTTACAGCGCTATAGTGCTTAGTAAATTATATAAAAATAAATTTTTAAACTTGTTTGCTTATAGGTTTTGATTGTACGTTATATTTGGTGTTTGTTCGTGAAATTTTTGAACCAAGAGATGGGGACAGAAGAAATAAAGTCAAAATTATTCGACCTGCTCCTGGTGAACCGACTTGTTCTCTAAATCCAACAGCAATCACTTGGTGGACACCTATAGTTCCTACATATTCTAGGTAAAATTATTTTTATATTTAGTACATATTCGTATTTTCACGTTTAAACAATATTATGTAAGTGTTAATTTCTAGTGATATTGGTATTGTTGGAGGAAATATAGGAGAAATTGTTTTTGTTAATCTTCGTACTGGAGCTTGTCTTGGATCTACTTGTGTAAAATGTTCTATAAAATCTTTAGAAATATTAAACGAGTCTTGTTCTAATACAGTTTGGTTAATTGTAAGAATATTATTTATTAAATTTAATTTGTATAATAATATTTTTTTAAAAATTTTATTTATTTGCATTTAGATAATCAGTACTAATGGTGATCGTTGGAAACTTTTACTTGAAAGTTTAGATGTTGGTTATTGTTGGCTAAATCCAAAACCACACAGTACACATGATAAAACCACAAAGTATAATATATTATAATTTAGTTCCATTATTTGTTATTTAATTAAAATTTCAATTCAATTACATTTATTTTACATTTTAGACCTACAAATTCATTAAATATTGACACTATTGTTCCTGTAATATCAAATTTTCCTTCAACACGTGCTCGATTACTTGGGCTACGACAATTATTTATAGAAAAATTATCTGCACCAAAAAAACAAAGATCAGTAGTAAATTGTGTTCAAAGTGGTATTTATTTAATAACGTGTATTTGTGAAAAATCATACATTTTGTTATGTGTTTTATTATTCAGTGCCAAGTGAAGTAAAACATCCAAAGCGAAGTTTTTCATCAGATACAATTACTTCTGGATGTTCTTGTCCTAGTACAGGCCCATCACCCGAACCTATGGCTAGTGTTGTAGATATGAAGTCTAAAGTACAGAGTCATCGTAATAAACAAACAATTGTAAGCTGTTGTTCAAATCATATTTTGGTAAGCTAATTTATTTTTTAAATACTTGATACGTATTATACATATTTTATTATATTATCATTTAAGCAAATAAAATATTTTATTTATCAACAATTCTCCCTTATCAATTATTACAAATTTAATATTATAAAATTGTCTTATATTTAGGTACACGCTTCTGGTTTTAACAGTAATCAACCTTTAGTATATAAATTATTTAAAGGAGACGTTGAGAAATTTTTGTATACAGATCAATTTATTTACACTTCTGAAAATAATGGTACCAAATTGAACGTGTATTCTTCAAATCTTTGCCAACTTAAAAATGATGTAATTTATTCTAATATTCCACAAAAATCATTGCAAATTATATTGTTAACACATTTTTATAGGAAGATGATAAAGGAAAAAGCCTGTTAGGTACTTTTGACTTTAATAATGGAGAATTCATTTTGGATATGTTCAGAATAATAGAAAAAAAGGTAAGATTAACCATAATATAATATTGTTTAATAGTAATATGAACTTTTTATTTTTAGGCAAAAGAAAGTCTAGATATAACTCAAAATGTTTCTCCCAAAAATAAAAACCGATCCGCAATTAATAAAAAAAAAAAATGTGAACGGCAACATAGCCGAAAAGATCACAATATATCTGAATTATGTGCAATAGTTACAAATTGTACACTATATTTTCTACATTTAAGGTGAATATGAGTTCCATATATTTCTATGATTTCATAAGAAGTTGCACCTGCGTTTGTTGTCTCTACCTATTTAACAATCTAGCAAAATCACACTACATAGATGTTAAAATAGGAAGTTCCGTTTAATCGTTTATTACCAAATTAGAAGAGGAGAATATTTTTGAGAGATTGATACATTTATTTTGTCCAATAAGGAATTTAGTGTTTGAAGTTTTTTTTTAAATAACCATAACTTTTATACAATATTTTACAAGAATGAAATATCAATTCCTCTAAAATATCCTTTTCTTTGTATTTGGTAAAAGATTTAAACATTAAATTTAATCTAAATATCTCAATTTGAATTTAACTGTATTTCCCGTTAGACAAACAACAAATTCAGGTGCAACATCCTTATACGGTGAATACAATTTTCTTTTTATTATTTGATAGAATTTCAATGTTTGTTATTTTAGTATTAAACCTGAAGAAATAATATTTACAAATATTATGAATGGTGAATTAAATTACGCAAATAATTTATCTGAAGCTTTTGATGTCGATATACGACCTATATTGGAAAGAGCAGCAGATCAACAGCTAAGTGCGAGAAAATTTGAAGATGCTACTCTCCTTTATAGATTATCAAAAGTAAATCAATGATCATTATATTTATGATTTTATGTAATTTATAGAGTTTCAATTATTACCGTAAAAAATGTGATTGTTTTACTTATTTTTATTACAGACGAATCCATTGAAACGTGTTCTTAGATTAGCTTCTTCTGGAAATACGGACAAAGTTGTTCTTTTTGTTAGTACACTATTAGAACAAGCACATCCAAGAGATCTCACTGCTTTAGAAAAATTACATATTTCAAATTTAGCAGTGATGAGCTATACAGAGCAATTATTACGATCTACTAGTCGAGAAAAGACAAGATTAGAATCAAAATTTTTGTAAATATATTAAATTTTAACTTACATTTTTAAAACGTTAAACGTATGTTGATTTTATGATTTAGACGTTTATTATCAGAGAACAATCATTATGATGAAGTTTTATGTGTCAATATTGTTGGTCAAAGTCGTTTATGTAATGTGTTAAAATTTTTAGCTATTGAAAGAGGTTTACACAATGAAGTTATAACAGTTTTAGTTAGTTTAATGAGTCAACAATCCACTGATAGTCGATATTTGCACTGTAAGCAATTTATTTAAAATTTTGTTTGTCAAATATTTGATAAATGTATTATTTATATTTAGAAGCAGTGTGCCTAATTATAGTTTTTGTATAATCTGCATATAAGTATTACAAAAAAAAGTAAAGACAAATTATTATATCTACTTATTACAAATTATATGAATTATTTCCATTAAACTAAAATTAATATTTTAACTCTAAATGAAGCTTATACATTTATGTTATATTATTTTAGTAACTGAAGGATTTTGGGAATTGGTATCGGAATCAATTTTTACAGAAGTATTAGTTGCCTGTAATAAATTTACAATTTTACATTCTAAATATGTACAAGCAAATTTGCAAAATGTATCTAAAGATATTCTTTTGGTAAATTATAGTATAAACATCATATATTGATACACACTGTATAATGAAACATTTAATTTGAATGTTATATTAAACATTGTGGTTTATATTTTAGAAACTTAAAGTACTCTATGATCCAACCAGTTCAGCCTTACGACCAATATTACAGAAAGTATTTCAAATTAAAAATGAAACAGAACCCATAACTGAACAAGATAATAATGTAAGTGTACAATAATTTATATAAATCCAAAATTGAATTTAAACAAATTTAATATTTTCCAGCCTATAATTCTTCATATAATATATTAAACAATTTTAGTATTATATTAATATAAATATAAGTATTCAGTATATAAGTATTTTCGAAAACCATTAACACGATAATGGGACCGTTATACTGTTTGAGTAATTTAAAAACCAGAACTAAAATGTTTATAGTCCTGTGTGGTTTTGCGGCACCCATTTATATTTGGATTGCCGTAGTTCGTTCCTTATATAATGGCCAATTGAAATTGTTGCAAGAGTATAAGAGAAGCCTATATATTCAATTAAGTATGATACACACAGTATACGTTTTAGCGAAGCATGTAGATCCAAGAGGTATCCAGAGTACAATTTTTAACAGAAACCTTTGGAGAAACGTTTAAACATTATAACGTTCGCTTCAGTACACAATATTTTCATTATTATTAACTTTCGGTTTATAATGGTAATGGCTCGACAATTAAAATATTTATAATATAGACGATTTATGAATGTGCCTCTATATTCAGAATGTAAAAAAATGCGATAATTAACACGTTGGCTACCAATCTATTTTTCAACTAACTTGCGTTAATTACCATGAGTAGTACCGGTAACTCTCACTTTGTTTTTCTAATTGTACCTTGAGAGTGACCGGTAACTCGGCTCATCTTGGTTTAGGATACTCAGTATACACTATAGGCGCGCTCTATTGGATAAAACTATAAACGAAAATAATCATATTTACCTTAGAGTACAGTAGGAAGTGCCGGTGACTCAATTTATCAAATATATACACTTTCTTAATCCATATGAATTTTATTAAAAAGAGCACATAAGAATCATATTAAATGTTTTATAAATTCAATATAATAAAAATTAAAATATAATACAATCAAAATGTATTACTGAAAACTGACAGTAGTCTTAAATAAACATTATACTATTATTGTACATGCATACTTATTCAAAATATTAATTAATATCATAACAATCTTTTAATAATTAATAACTTAAAATAAACTTAGAATTTAATAATTTTAAGTTATATATATTTAATAATTCTAAGTTTAAAGATTGCAATTATTTCGATCGTTACCAATGTATGGAAATGTTGGTTGATGTACATCTATATAATTTTAATAAATATTATAACCAATTATATACAAAAAATAATGATTTAGTGTAAATAACATTAATTTCATTTTTTTATGATTTATTATACATACCTAAAACATTAAACCATTGATCTGTTTGTTTTTCCGTTGTCTGTTCGCTGTTTGAATTTTCATCAGTATCATTATATTCAAAGTCAAATTGACTATTTTCAGTAACATCTTCTATTGATTCATCAGAGGAATCAGATAAATCACTAGGAATAAAATCACTTCCAGAATCCTCAAAATCGGTTTCGAGTGCTGATAAAATTTCATCGGAATCCATTTTGGGTAATAAAAAGTATAAATTTTAATGTATAGACAACTTCACGCAGCAACTAATTATTTATGAATAGGGATTACAATATTACAGTGTACAGTGACTGAGTTAATCTAATCTAATATCCTATAACTATTATAGTAATAAATAATAATATTATGTAGACAAACAAAATAATATTATGATATAAATTCTTCGAATAAGGTATTTTCGTTCATATTCAAGAAAAATAAAACAAGTTTGGCTATACGCTAATACTACTAATAAATATTATAAACTATATGATATGAAATTAACAATATATATATATATATTTATATTTATATTATACATATCATTACTCTAGCTTTAGATATACACAATTATCGTGGTTGTCATTATCGGCAATATCTATGCTAAAAATAAACGAAAACAAAATCTAAATACGTAGTTCAAAAGTAGATATTTCATTGAATAACCATAAAATATTTTTGAGTCTATGGTAACTCTCACATAAAAAAACTGTGAAATTTATTCGTTCTGTACCGCGTGTGTTACCGAAACTTCTCACCCCAAAATAAGTATAATAATGATCCCTATGTAATCTAGATCATAATGGTCCAATCAGAATATTTTTATCTTGCTTAGTTAAAGAAATATAAATTTGGTACGCAATAGAATTTTCAAAAAATTAGCTCGGTATGAAATGCTTTTTCTGCCGAGAAGCAACGGTCATACTCATGATAGCCAACGTGTTAAGGAATGATTTGAGTTAAAACTGAACAAAATGATATAAATGCGAAAACGGTAAAAAAATTTTATTTGAAACTATTTTTGGAAGGAATTGGTAAAATTGTACCTTCTACTATTTATTTTAGTTATATTAAAGAATCGAGATATATATATAGTAGTATATATCAAATTTTTGATTTTTTAAACGATATTTATCGAAAATATGTAAAATTATTCCAAAAACCTCTATTGATCCAAGTCTAAATTACACATTTACTGAATACGCAATTGTTTGTCTAGAGTGTACATTATACATAATTATTAGTAAAAACCGATAAACCGTTTACGCTCGTGGAATAATTATAAAACGAATTGCGGACTCAATATAATACGCATTTTGTATATAGACACAATTTATACTAAAAATAAACGGTAAATTGCAATCAATCTTTCTAGTGGTTTTAAAACTATTTTAATTTATGATAAAAAAAGATGAAAAAACCAAACCTATGTTAATATTGTAACGTGTTATTATTTATGTAGTTGCGTTCTATTCCTATATGTATAAAACATTTTTACGTCGAATTTTCAATGATAGATTAATCTCTTTTAGTTGCCACTACTCTTGTTTATGAGAACGATTTTCCGACAATTAGTGTATAAAAACAGTTATTTATTTTGAGAAAACAGCGAAAAATGAGAATGAGAAGAAAAATTCTTTAAAAAACTACCGTAGAAGCAATTCGACATTGTTCTACGGAAAAAGTTAAACGGTTTAGTTTTGACTAATATAAAATAATTTAGGAATTGACAACGTAAAAAGGACATTTTGATCGCTTTTTAAAAAAATTTACAGAAATGGAAGTTTTAGACGTAACTCTATGAAAATTTAAGATATAACGGACTATTTAGATTTGTTTACTATCTATCTCTTTATTCAAAATTCCTCCTCTTGGTGTTTCATCCCTTAGTCCGTCGCGTTGTTGTTGGTACGTTTGAAGTATTTTGGGGAAAAATTAAATTAACAAAATCGAAAACAACGTTAACTGATAATAATAGTGATCGACATATTCTCTTGATCGTACCTAACACCGAGGGGGCCCAGACGTCACCCAACAATACTTGATACGTCAACGCTCGTAGTTTACTCTGAAGACGCATCGGGGTGTTCTCATCGACCGATTCCTGGTCGTCTTCGATAAATTTCACGTTTAATTCTTCCTCGCCTTCGATCTTTGGGACGGCTTTTTGCTGTCTCCAAGATGTAGGGAGGAAGTCGTTGTCAACGGCCTTGTCGATCCCTTCGATAGCCTCTTTCATGTCATCTATATTCCCAATCCATTCGTTATCTATTTCAAACCATTCCTCATCTTCGCTCTCTTCGATGCTGGGGACGGTTTTTTTTTTGGGTGGTTGTTGTGCCGATGTTGTACGCGTGTCACTATTATTCATTAATTCAATCCACTTCTCATTAACTTTTTTCCAATTTGCTATTAATCGAAGGTAGATATCGTGTTTTTCTTCATTTTGCTTTTCCAATAGTTTCACGCAACGTCCATGACCTAACATTTTACATCCTACGAACATAATAAGTATTAGTCGATAGCCAACATTTTTAGCGTTACAATTATTTACCAGTACACTTATAAATTTTTTGGAAAACTCCGCGCGTGTAACACAGGTCACACCGCCTCAAACAGCCTTTCAAAATTTTCAGTTTGGCTATTGTGCCGTCACATCCCTTTAAGGGGCAACGTCTCGCGTTCACAATTAACACCATTGTTTTCAAGTCGTTATTTAGAAATTCGTCAAAAGATTATTCGATTTGAGAATTTAACGATGGAGAACGCTCGGTAGTCACAGTCCGTGAGTTCGTAACATTCGCCCATAGTTACGCTCACATACATTGTTTTTAGTCAGTATCCATAATTTATGTTTAAACGACGGTTTGTAACAGGTGATTAATTGTTTTTATTTTGTTTAATCGGAGGTATCCGTCGTTTCAAATATTTTCGAAAAATATGCGCACAAAAAGCCGTCGATATTACCCTAAATAGTATACATTTCGAAGAAACGTACCTACTTAAATAATTTTACGATACGAATTTGCCGCGACGTTTAACGAAACGTTTGTATTCGTCCGTCATTGACCCGCCAGGAGTTTTTTCTATACAAATTTAAAAAATTCGAATACCTAATATTCGATGGACGTAGACGTACAACAGGAAAAAAGGCCAGTGTGTGTATGTGTGTGTGTTACCAAACAGAATTGATCAATTTATTGATCCGAATTCCCCCACAAAAATAATATTTAGCGGTTTGGATTTTCACTTTGAAACACGATATAATTTGTTTGAAAATTAAAATTTCTTTTATATATTCTGTACGATTGAAGAATGACAATTACCTATAGTAAAAACAACAAAGTTTATCGTTTATTTAATACTTATACTATTCAATGAGAATTTTTCTCTAAATTTACAAAACAATCATATAAACATTAGGTATAGTCTTGATCAATGTTCTATAAATAATTGTGTTATCGTTTTCAGGTTAAAAATATTTGTCACTTAATTTTAATATTAAAATATTTACCGACTTCAAAATACTTCCACGGCCCCCCAGCCAGAGAGAGTAATAACGCAGCATAGACTAACGGTAATGGTGGTGTGGTGTAGTGGGAAGAGGGTGTATAAAAAAAAGAACATAGGAAAGGAAGCGAGGATTTGATGGTGGATATTAATAGATGACAAAGAAAAGGAGTTCGTAAAGAAGATAAAAGAAAGGGGGGGTGTGGAATATTGAAGGGAATATAAATGACGTGTGGAATAGGATGGCTATTTGTGTAAAGGACACAGCAAAGGAAGTTGTCGGGAAGAGTAGGAGTAGTATGTATAAAGAAACATGGTGATAGGATGAAAAAATCCAAAGGATTATAGGGAGGAAGAAAAAGCAATTTAAGGTGTAGCAATTTAGGTTTAGGTTTAGGACGAAGGTGGTTGACCCCAAATAGATGGGATAAAGGCGAGGGAAATGATGATGATTAATATAAATAGGTGGTATTTTTTATTAAAAGACACGATATATTTTTTTATACATTTTATGCTAATATAATATATTAATTATTAATAATCTAAATTTATTTTTCGATTTGTATACATATATATATATATATTATAATTAATATGGATATATTAATTTTTCAGCTCAATTATTGTATAAAAGAATGGTTAACTACATATCTAATGATAATATCAAAATTATCTTCGAATCAATATGCCGATAATTTTATAAAGTCAATAGCATATTCTCACCGACCGATTTCCAATTTATCCTCTGAAAATGAAATAGAATACAAATCTAGTCTTGGAGCTGGTTGGGCCCATGCAGCTCATATACGTAACCATAAACTTTATACATGGGGACATTCATCTTATGGTTGTTTGGGTGTTGGACCTCATATGACTAAAACTGCAATACCAAATCCAGTTTCTTGGTTTGTCTACATACGTGTTGAAGTAATTCAAGTGGCATGTGGTCGTAATCATACAGTAGCACTTACAACGAACGGAGTAAGTTTAATTTTTAATTTTAAAATCTTTTGATTAATTTTCTAATTTTATAGGTGTATTCTTGGGGATCAAATCGCTATGGCCAACTGGGAACAGGCCGCCATGGTCAAGCTCCATATCCAATGTTAGTGGAGAGTTTATCTAATGAATTACTAACTAGTGTTTCTGTAGGCCAATATCATTCTTTAGCCATTTCTACTAATGGAAAATTGTGGACGTGGGGTTGGGGTGTTTATGGACAGCTAGGCCATGGTTCAATTGACGATTGTAAAATACCAAAACTACTGAAAATTTTAGAAAACGAAGTAATTTTATTAATTTAAAATTTCATTAAATTATGAACTGTACTAATTATTGGTTAATCGTTTTTAGAATATAATTAGTGCTTTTGGAGGTTATTCACATAGTATTATTCTTACACGTAATGGCAAAGTGTTTACTTTTGGATCTGGTTCATTTGGTCAATTAGGTAATGGCAGCACAACAAAAATTACTAGTCCAGTTCCAGTGTATGGACTCCCTGAACCAATTAAGAGTATTTATACTGCTTATTTTCATAATGTAAGGACAATTTATGATAAATATTAGTTATAATAATATTACTTTAAAGTCTTTTTCTACACCGAACTATAAAAAAAAATTAATTTAAAGCGAGATAAAAAAGATAAAAATTCAAAAATGTACACATAAAAGTAACACATTAGAACTTAAAAAGTAACACCACTATTTAGTTATAAATAATGTAACTTTTAGATTTTTTAGTTAAAAAATTTAAATGAAGAAATATAAATTATATAACCAATTTCATTTACTTTGTATTTTAACAAAAATGAATATTTCGTAAAAAACATAATATAGATTATAATATTAATAGTAAATTGAATATTATATTTTTTTATATATTATTATTTCTAATTATTATTATTGAAAATATATATTTATTAGTTGGATTAAGTTTTAAGTAATATATTTTTTAAATAGTTCTTAATAATTATGGTTAGTTTGATTTAAAAGAGTATGTTGCAGTTTTTGCGTGTAACATTTATTAAAATATTATCCTATATATTATGTATATTATTGACAATTAATAATTTTGTCTATTATTTCAACCATTTAGTTGGCTTTAAGTGATGTTGGTCGTTTATACACTTGGGGTAGTAGTCCGCAAGTACTTCGGTTTCATGCACAAACACAAAAACGGGCCAGAAATCAACTTATTTTAAACGAAGGTGATCAAGTAAGTTTATAAATTCTTGTTAATTCTTCCCATGTTACTAATGTATTTATTAATTTTTGATTTTTAGATGGACGATGCAGAAATTGATGCTTTGACTGCTGATGATGGTTTATTACATTTAAGTCCAACACTTGTTGATACATCTCATATTACAGGAGACATTGTCCAAGTACGAATAATTCTCTTTACATTCTTAATAAACGGGAATAATATAGCGTTGTAATGTCGCTTCATCTCGTATTTAGATGTGCTGTGGCTGTCATCATTCAGCTGTTATTAGTGCAACAGGACAATTGTATACTTGGGGACTTAATTTAGATGGACAGTTAGGAGTGTCAGGTACCCGTGAGAGACTTGTTCCGACCATAACATTAGTTGGTCCACCCTCAGTTATAGTGGATTCATTGTCAACTAATGGCTCGCCAATAAAAGAAGTTAGGTGTGGAGCCGATTTTACTTTAGCTTTAGATACAGCTAACAAACTTTGGGGTTGGGGTAGTAATCATGAAGGACAAGTGAGCACTTATTAACGAGTCGGTTTATTTAATATTGGTTTATAATTCGTCATTTTTTTAGTTGGGTAAAATTCCAGAAGAAGACTTGGCCAAAACATTGTTGGATGGCAAAATGGTAATGATAAAATCAACTCATAAGGTTATTAAAATCCAGCATGGCACTATAAATAAGTTAGACTCTCCAATTGAAATACTATTGCCACAGTTGAGATTTTCATTTTCGAACATCAAAGATATACTTACAATTCGAGTGAGTCGTTAAAATAGTTTAATAGTCGTATATGTTGATAATTACCTATTGTTCTTTTAATTAATTGTATAGGTCAAACGATTAATGAATTTTCCTGGCTTACCTTCGATGGAATGCTTTCTTGAAAATTTTAACAATCTGTGTAATGTTTACGGTATAAATTATTTACTACATTACGCATTAGAGTGGTTTTATCCCTATTACAATATTTCTCCTGTCGTGTCAATGGTAAATTACTGTTCATTAAATATAAAATGGAAATTACTTCGATTATTTTATTTTTAGTGTCTCGAAATGAAAAACCATCAAGCAATTAGCAAGATTCGATTGCTTAACAACGAGCCTTCTCTAGCATTGTTTCATCAACTAGAAGCATTTGTAGAAACGAGAGATTATGGCGACATGTTTGGTTTCAACGTAGAAGGTGGTCACGAAGAGCCAGCCCCAGCTCCTCTTACACCATCTGAGGGTTTCACTATTAACCTTGAAGAAGGAGAGCTATTCACTTCTCTACCGGAATCTTTTGCATCACGTATGGCTGTTGAAGAAACTGTTATAAAAGAATGGCCTGGGATCACTAAACTTGCTCAAATATTCGAGTATTATTTCGAATTTGTACAGAAGGACAATTTGGTTTCGTTTTTACACGAAGTGTGTATTACAAAATACAAATTACAATCCCCCCCATACGTTCTATTTATAATTATAATAAATTATTTTTATTAGTATCTGACATATTGGCTGACAAAGTCTTTCCCAGTTGATGCATTAGAACAGTTATTAATGGATCGATGGGATAAACTGAATTACCCATTGGGAACTTTGTTATTATGGTACAAGCCAATTATATGTTATCGTAGATATTTAAATTTTTTGATTTATATATATATATATATATATATATATTGATTACAGTAATAATGTGTCCAAAGCTTGTGACCTTGAAGAATTAAATATGAAAATTATGGAACCAAAAACAATTATCAGATGTTTTTCTGTAAATTTTTGTATGCAACTATGTTCGTCCATTTCAAAAACCATGCAAAATAAATGTTTGTTTTATCACTATTGTTCTTTAGTCGTTACGCCATTTATAAATTTAATAAATATTACATGCATAAATGTATCTATATAGCTGAGAATCAAAGAGACTTTGTAGAGTTATTGGCCACTGTGACTAATTCGCCTGGTTCTGGATGGATAGAACCAGCGTTAGAAACTCAGACTGAAGACTTATTAAAACGTTCAGTACAAACACTTTTGTCCGACCAACAACAACCATTCATGCACTTAGAATTTCAAGTAAAAATTATTAATTAATTTCTCGCACTGTATAATAATTACTGAATCAAAACATGTTTTGATAGGATTCAGAAACTTTAGAAAATACATTTTTAACATATTCTTGTGGTCATCGTTACTTATCAAGCGAACAGTTCAATCAAGACTCTAAACGGGTAATTGATCAATTGGATCATTTGCCCAATACTTCTGCAGCTGTACAATCAGCTTTGCAAGATATTAGTAATTCGGCGTGTCCAAATTGTGTATATGAACAAATCAACAGTCTCATTCAAAATGATTGATTAAAAAAAAAGTTTATTGATGTTTCAATATTATTTATTTATTACAATTTTTGTCATTGTCTATTTTACTTTAATGTTAGTCATTACAAATGTTTCTATTTCAAATTGTCTAGTCGAAACTAGAAAATGTACGTTTTAAATTTTTTAGTGAAATTATTTGTTGTGCGATGAATTATTTTTTGCAATTCTCATGTTATAGTAATTAATATATGTGTTATACTTGTTGTGTATACTTCTAAAGTTAAATTTTATTTAATTTTGTTTTTGTTAGTCACTTATAATATAAATATTTAATGCAAAAAAGGTAAAACAAACGGTTCATTTTTTTCGCTGTTTTTAGTTGTTACAAAAGTTTTCTGGTTCTTGTCATCTGTCCATAGTGGTTTCAATCCAAGGTCTATTATTGGTTTATCCTGGTGTTCATATTCTTGACTGAGTTCTTCTAATAATTCAGGATTATTGGTTACCATACAACACGCTCTCAACGTG
This sequence comes from Geopemphigus sp. TES_GeoC_2020, assembly GCA_025469175.1. NCBI lineage: Eukaryota > Metazoa > Arthropoda > Insecta > Hemiptera > Aphididae > Geopemphigus > Geopemphigus sp. TES_GeoC_2020. Next base: position 55,664 of record JAIPRN010000517.1, on the reverse strand, counting down.
AAATAATATATGATTTCCACTCCACTCAACAAACTAAAACCTAAAAATAGACCTGCTATGCCACCAAAAGCAACTGTAAAACAGTTACAAATATTTATAAATAAGTATTTAATAGACAGTATTTAATGAATATGACTCACCGAGTAACTCTACCCAACCAAACAATACTTCTCTCCTATATCTTACCATTGGCCATGATACAAAACTAATTTCCAATGGGTCTTCAATAAGATCAGCCCTAATAAATTATAAACAAATTTAGTCTTTACAGTGCGTGTATTATCGATTATTTTGAATTAAATAATCTAAAAATATCGTCGTACTGAGCGTCTTGCAGTTTTTCCACTTCATAAACAGTATTCATACATCCTAATTCACACGCACAGGCAAGTCCATTTAAAATTTGCTCTGAAAGTGTTAAGTACATTTATAAATTATTTAAGAACGTTAAACCTGCATTGTGTGTACAATTGAATACTTCATCTTGATGCTATTCACATACGTACTGAGATGGTTCGCAATACAAGTAAGTCCGTCCAAATTGCAGTATTTATATCCATCTGAAACGATATTAATGTAAATTTATCTATCGATCAACTTTGACAATTATAATGAATAACAGCAATTGGTATGGATAATCGTTATGTATAAGAAAAATACCTTTCCATAATATACGTTATTATTTTAAAAGAATAAGTATTAGTTCCAATTACACTTCGTAGTTTATTTCCAAAAACATTAACGTATTCAACAGTTGACATATTCGAAAGAAGCCCCATGTTAAATTTCGTTTTGTGTCCCCCCCAACCAAATAAACAAATTGAATAAATATAAAGTTCTATATTTCAAATTAATCGCGTAATTATAAAAAGTTTCGTTTTTCGTAATTGGCGTTTTTGAAACTCCAAACGATTTTCTCTCGAAAAACGCTTATTTTTCCAAAAACCGAAGTACGCGTAATGATTAGGTTAAAAATATATTTGAAAAAATCGACGACTTTTATATTTTATTAAGTTCAACTTAAACCAAAATCTCTATTATTTAGCTGTTAAATTCACCACTAGTAAAAAATACTACCCATTTTTAAAAAAAAAAAAATGCCATTCATAAAACGCTTAAAACGCGCAATTCCCGATATAGTATTTTGAAAAAATCCCATTTAATCCGTCGTTTCATGTATCATATCGATTTTATTTATTTTATGTAAGAGTAGGAGTAATACAATTTCTAACAATTCAAAAACGAACGTATAAAGTCATATTTTATTATTGATTACGGACAAAATGTGAATAATAGAATTCGGATATGTACACTTTACTAATACACCCCTCTCCTAGGTTTACTGTAAACAATTTTCGTATCGGAATAATGAATTCGTGCCCATGTACGTCGACCACATAGTCGGAGTATCTAATCATTAATATCGAAAGCGTTTCAGTTTACCGATTTTCTTATAAAACCACGGAACACATCCGCACAGTTCCCTGCTGGTATCCATTCGACATTGGATCATGCAGGCGGCGAACGTATATATATTGTCGGTGCGCAGCTTTATTTCGTCCGGATAAACGCATTTCCTTTGCTTTATGGTCAGCTGACGGGCGCCTTCGGTCGTGTACGTCTGTTTGCTGTCGAAAAATATCTTCGCTATCCTTCGAGTCCACAAGTGTTGAGGCAACGTGTCCACGATTAACATGTCGTCCGTGCTGCGTATGAATATCTGCTCGAGGACGTGGACGAAGAAATTAGACGGGAAAAGAAATCTAGCGTACACTATAACAATATTGTGTACCCACGAGGGAAGAGTCGCCTATATAATATATATACGTGTGTGTAACTGTTTTGTAGTTTTCTAACGAATTGTTCCGAGTATTAAATACGCGATAGAGAATCGTGTTCGAAATGTTGTTTAGCGTACAGGTGAGCGTAAGAAATGTCTGAAATTATATCGAATTTTCTAAATATTCGCGTAAGTAATACATCGTTTACGCGTTAGATGAAAAAAAAATACGATTTTTTCAAACGTCTACGGTATTCACCAATATAACCGAGGTAATGTTACACGGTACCTGTAACCGATTACGCGGTTCGGTTATAAAACTATAACGAAACGACTCTTCCGCGAAAATTTTTTTTTCCCCGTTTTCGTTATTTCCTCGTTACCTTTAACGGGTTTTTCGTTATGTTGTCCATGTTAAACGAAATGGTGAGTTTATTGTCCGTTTCGTAGACGTATTGTATTTCGGGCGACGTATAATTTGCCGGTATCCTACGCATACGTGACAACGAAATATATATTATACGAACTTGTGTTCCAGAACGCGGTCGGAAAACCGACGGTTACGATTACATAATATTCGAAAATATATTTTCGGGTTGTTTCGTAAATTGTACACAGTGACATAACGACAAAAGCCGAGTAATTGGGCTTTGGTCGTCGGTAGTTGGAAAATTAACGTTCCGACGTTGTAAGTACCTACGTAATGACTAAGTAAAAAAAAATCAAAACCTTCCGTCGGTGGTAATGATTTTTTGTTTTAGTCGATCGATTAAATAATATTTTTAAAAAACGTATTGACGAACAGTACGGGTGGAACGGGTGACGAACGTTTCTCGAAATAAACTATAGATAAATATGCCGATCGGATTATTGCATATTGTTACATTACCACGGCCAGTCCAATATAACGTGTCTGGAATTAAAACTATAACAAAATCCGTATTCCGTGAAAATCGGTTCGAATCCCGTGCAACAATTGTAGGGTTCGCCTTTGAACATACAGTCGTATAGTAGATCTTCGCAATGATAAACCACCTAAACGCGAAGACACGCGCCATTTTTATGCCGTTAACAGTAACATAAGACGAAATCCTACTTTGTACGCCAAATCTTTAAATGATGTGTCCTTCGGTAACCAATCGTAATTCGAAAAGTTTTTGAACGCTTCGAGATTACTGTACGAGAACGACGCTACCTCGTTAACAAATTTGAAAAAAATGTCGTGACGTTCGCTGTCCGTGTTATTGTCGTATACGCTGTACAAAAACAATAATAATTGAAATTCTAAAAGTATTTTACAAAACTTTTGTCGAAAATAATAATTCGAATTAATAGCCGTTTATGACGTTTGTATAAATACATACGATAATAATAATCGTAAACGTTTTAAACGTCGAATTTAGCGCGACACGAAATACACATATTACGCTTTTAACCGTTTTCGATATTAAAAAGCCAACGAGTTGGTGTATTCCCGAGACGTATTTACGAAAATTACAACGTTACAATAGATACGCGTGCGTCAGGATGTAAATAATCGGATCGCGTGGAAACATAAAATCTGTACTAAAGCGAATAGGTAAATAATATCGTTGATCGAAAATAAATTGCTCGTGTCAAAACACGAATGTATTCACCTCGAGACGTATTCCAATATTTTTTCGTCCGACGTTGGTTGTTTAGGGCAAATAGTTATAGCCGGGAATTGTACATCCCAATTGTGAAAGTCCGTGTCTAAGCCAGTGATCGTCGGACTTGTTTGAAACTTTTCCCAGAGCGATATTATAATGATGGAATTGATCACAAGGCCCACGGACAAGAAACTAAACCACATGAACCTATACATGAAACGTATCATTCGTAAATTATAAAAGCCTATTTCGGGTTGCTACTGTATGATGCCACGGTACACCACTGTGACTACTACTTACCTAATATTATCGTAAAGAATGTACAACTTACGTATTGGAGTAATAAAATGAACGTTACTTGTTTACGCGCCCGTTTAGTATTTCATATTTTATGCGTGTACTCGGAACGACGCGCGCAATTTTAATCGATTCGTAGCCGACGATATGTACGTTTTACAGGAGGTGTCGTATTAACATTTACGATAACGAACGTTTGAAATTATAATATCGATTTTTCGGCATCGTTAATTCTGTCGCGTAAACGTCTTAATTATTAATACACAAAGCTCGTCAAAGTGCAACCTTTCGGTGTAAAAATCATTTTTTATACGCTCCACGGATATTTTGAACACACGAGTAAAAACACCGAGAAGTTGTACCATTATTAAAAATGTTACGCTTACAATCAATTGTTCAATTTACAATCGTTCCTACGACTTTAAATAGCTTCAAAACTCGAAAAACACGCAGCAAATGATAATAACGGTATGTTATTCGATCAAAGTTCAATACTGTTTATTTTCGGTATATAGCTGGATTAAGATTTTTTTTTTAATTTTAATTCGTATTCGATAAAAAGTTAGACGTATGTAGAGTTGTTCGTTCAACGATACGCATTCGTTTGTAACCTAACGATTTCAACCTTGATATAGAAAAATGATATCGTAAGTAACGTACGCCATTGTGTAATTGTCGTTATTGCGCGTGTGCGTCGGCAGAATATTATACGCGCGGCGAGCGTTACGCGCAAAATATCGAACAGATTTATCGAACGGGTAAACTTTTCGTGATCCATAGAACGAACGAACGTAATTTAATATATATATTCGCTCGCGCTGCAAAATTCAATACCGTTCGTGAAGCGGTCGGTCGCTCTGGGCTATGTATCGAACGCCGTGCAACGTACTGTGGTTGAAAAATTCGTTGAACTGGTGACGCATACTGGTCTTCAGTAGTTTGGACTTCGGCGTGTTACCATCGCGATCTATGTCTTTCAGGCCGTCGAACATTGCGCCTAAATAATATTGTCGAATACGTTCGTCACCGTTGTCCGCTTTACAATACCGTAACGTTCGCCGAACGCGTCGCGACAGCGAACCGAACACTGGTGGGTACTATGCGCGTAATTTAAACATAATTACCGTGAAAAAGCGAAACAAAAAAGAAAATTATCGACGACGATCTTGACACGCACGAAATACTCGTACATAAAATGTATATACGTACATAAATTATCGGTTTCGGAATAATGGACAACCGTATTGATTTATTTCGGGTAAATAATAATAATTATTATTATTATTATCGGCACGAATAAATGCGATCGTATATTGTTCCACGGAGATGTGAAATTCGGAGGTAATAGTATTAGCGACGATAATGGAAAAATATGTAATATTTACGCGAGTTGAAATAATTGTTCCGTACAAATATTTTAATATACGAGGATGAAATAAGGTGCGTGGATATAAATTGCGAATTACGATCGAATTTAAATAAAAAAGTAGAACAAACGTTAGTTTTAATGAATTTAGAAAAAAATACAGTTAAACGAATAAATTTATAATATATAAAAATATTCGAGCCCACCCACTCGACAAATTAACCCTACCCGAAAAATATTTCTAAATACGCCCCCTCTTTCAACAACAATTAGACATGTTTACCTCGTATAATAATTATTTTAGAACAACGGGTATTGTATTATTATAACGCTAAATAATTACATTTTTTTTTTTTTTATATATTATAATACAATAACGAAAATGTTATAACAGAAATAATTATACATTTTTCTTCTCGCTTGGTTCTGAGCAAAACGCTCCGATTGTAGTTTAAAGACATTTGGAACTAGTTGAAAAATCAAGAATTTTTCGCTAAGATATTTTTGGTGTTGTAAAATGTGCATTTACAACACGTCAAAAATATTTGCGGTACGTCACAGGCATTACCCTAATTATGCCTCTGATTTCAACTGTCCGCCCAATTACTTAAATTTAAAATATCGATTAGAGTTTATAGTTTTATTGGTTTTTTAAAAGAAACATATTAAAGGCGAAAATACAGTGATTGTAAGTTGAATAAATTCGAGAAAAACGAATTTAAACATATACGAGTATAATGTAGGATATTATTAACATACGTCACTGTATAATATAATAATAAGTCTTCGCGTTCATTCGCGTTATTGCTGTCTCCAATCCCTTCGCTCTATAATTAGACCGACTCCCCCACCGTAAAACGCGTCAACGCCGCCAAACCTTCGGACATATAAAAACAAATATAGAATTTTTTTAAATTCGTTTATTTCTCTATTTTTTTCCCCCCCGTAATTGTTTTTACACGAAAAGGCTTATATTATATCGTGTGTTTGTATACGCGTATGTGTAGTTTGGCAAAAGGCGACTTTAACGACGGAAGCGTGTGTGTACGTCGGGTTTTTTTTCTCTCAATCGTATTTCTTTTTGACGTTTTCGGCACCGTCGGCGGGCATCATAAGCAGTGCTAGTCGCGCGTTCCAAAATTAAACTTCAGCTGAATGAATCACCCGACAACGGTGTGTTAGAGTACAAAGCGTAATCGTGCAGTGTACACCGAGCCGTCATCTCGTCGTGCGTTCCTAGTTTTTTTTTCTTCGTTTTTAACGGCCACTGCAGACCACCACCATCGAATCAGCATGACGACGACGGCGCAATGTTCTCGTCGTTAAAATTGTCCACGCTACGGTCGAAGAAACAGCCGTCTAATCCGAAGCAAAATACGCAGCACCGAAAGTCTACGAGCAAATGTAAGAAGGGATTCGTATTTATACGCGAACCGTTTGTCGTAGAAATTACGCGCGGCGACGATCGGCGGTGGCTATAATAATAAATATTATAAATATGTAATATACATCCGCGCGCTACTACGCTCGTACGTTATTCTTTTCGCAGGGTTGCTGGACAAGGTGTGTTCGACCCAGAAGAACGAAAACAACAAACGAATGGTGTCCGAACGCAAGATTTACGAGCCCTGCAGTCGGTACGCGGATCAATGTACGGTTATATACGTGTATACGTTTTGCGTTATATTTATTTATACGTTCGAACATCCGGGGGGACATCGAATATTTACGTTATATTAATGTATCAATATTCTAGGAATACGCACTCGCATTTAATTAGTTAGCGTTGTCATATTATGTAAAAGTCGATAATTATCGGCACACGTTATTTATTACACGAACTTCGTCTTCAGTTTTTTATGCCGAGTTTCGCGGAACGACCAAGTTCGTTATGTTACTGTCGTTATTAAACAAGAGGGTGAATGTTCTTAGATCGATATTTTATTATCGAAAATTAAACGAAAAATCGTCTCGTAAAATTCGCCTATCCTATCTACGTGAAAATATAATACTTGCTGTACTTTGACGGACGACGAAAATAGTGAATGATCGAACAGTTCGCGATATAAATTAATCTTTATTGTTTTATTTTATATAAGCGACGATACGGAGAAACCGACATTTGTCCACCTTATCGATTTAACAAATCTGTTTTTACAATTACGTTGCGAATTGCTACTTACACAATTCTTAACATTAACGTATTCTTAATTAAACGTTATTAATTATCTATCGCGTGCGTATCGTCCAAAATTATCGTGTATATAATAGTAATAATAAATATACCCTAATTGACCGAACGAACCGTTTTATATGTACGATTTTTATTTCCAGATCAACACGTAAAACACAAAATTATCGACGTGTTCATTGAACGAGAAGACGGTAGTCTCGGTATAGTATTGCGAGGCGGCGCACATCCAGATCCGGACATGTGCAAACCGTTGACTGTGACGCACGTCAGACCCGACGGACCTGCCGACAGGTTAGCTAAATTAAATTCGTAATTTGTGTTAACGAAAATATTTATTTCGTCGTACTCGATTTAAAACGTTGTATTAATCGTAAAATATTCCTCGAACCAACCCGTTTATTATATTTAATACGATTAAATATGTTTGTAATTCGTAAATACAAATTTCAATGTGTGTTTATATATTATTGTTAGTTATGACTAATTCGAAACCATACTGATATTATTGTGGTGCGCAGTATCCGTGCGCGGCCGTGTTTATTTAACGTTTAATAAAAAAAAAAAACCAGAAATCACAATTCTAATATTTGTTTAAAGTCTGATTTAATTAAAGACTACGATTGATAAATTTTAGAGTTTAGAGTAAATCGACTAAGTTATAAATTTTGTTTTTAAAATGCGCGCAATGCTCGGACGTAATACATAAACGGTTGACATTAAACGAAAAATGTTATACACAAACATTTTGTATTTTGTTTTTATATAGAGAAGGTACGATCAAAGTGGGCGATCATATATTAGCTGTCGATGGTGTATCGTTGAACGGTTTGATATTGGCCGACGCTGACGCTATACTCAGACAGTCGGATGGAGCGTGTCGGCTGACCGTACGGTACCAAGTATCTGCGGCGGACCGAATTGGTAATGCGACTTGTCCAATGCTGGTAGAAGTCGAAAGTCCGAGACCTCATCAATTAGGTTTAAGTTTGACAAACACGATCAATAATAGCGCCGTCATAGTTGATCACGTGAAGCCCGGTAGTATCGCTGAACGGTAAGATGTAATAATTAATAATAGTTATTAATTACGCGAGATTTACGCGTTAACATTTACATTACAACGTAAAGAAACTATTATTTACGACGATACGAGTAAATTCAGTTTTAAAATTGACGTAAATAACGCGAATGTTTTATTTACACAAATCCTCCCCCTCAGCGTAGTCGTATATTTTTCGTATGTCGTTACACAGATACATAATTTCTATACTATTTAAACGTCTTCGTCCTTACCATTTTTATTTGTGGGTCTCACTCGGGTTCTTTTACGGACTATTAGCCAGAGCCTATAGTGAGAACGCTACAATCGCATTTGTTAGAATCAGGGACGCAGGAACCCGTCTGCAAGCGTTTATTCGCTTTTATTCGCTCGAAATCGTATAAATTACCGTAGGTGTGGAGCTATATTTCCGGGCGACCAGATTGTTGCCGTCAACGAAACAAGAATAGCTGGCTCGAGGACGGCGGCCAATGATGTATACAAACTACTACGAACGTGCGGGGGTGCCCAATCCACGCTCAGATTAGAAATAATACCGGCATTTACTACGGACTTCATACACGCCGATTGTAAGTTTTACGTCTTTGGGTTTTAACCAATACACTCGTTTCCCCTTGATAAAATGCCGTTAAAATTGAAACCTAATAAAATCGTTATGATTTCAATCCGACAATTGGTTCGCTGCTAATTTCCGCTCTTCTCTATTATCCGCTTTCCTTTCCGTTTGTACGTATGAATCACATCCGCGGTCCTTTATTAATTGTTGGATGTACTCTAGTCTTGGCCTTTGTCTATAATTATTTTCTTTCACGCTCCCTTCGATAATTGATATGAGTAATTCTAATACAATTATTGTAAATTATAATCGAAAGTTTGTGATTTGAATTAAATTACTTTTGTAAAAAGAATTTACTTAATAACGGTACCCTATAATGTTTTTCTCATTTTTTTCAAAACGTTCTATTTAAATTACGATAAATATACGATATTTATATATCTATAAATGTATATTTATATACATATATTTAGACTGTTCGTCGTACGATTCGCGTCAACAACTATACTCTGTTTACGAAGATCCAACAGTCGTCGAACCCGTAGTTTGGGAACCTGTAGGAACGCGTAAGATATAACTCGGTCGTCACTATTACGCGGATGGATGTTTATTTATCGTTTACATTATTCGTTTGTGTACAGACAACGTGGTACGAGTAAATTATACTATATTAACTTTGGTAGCCGACGAAAATGGTCAGTTTGGAATGGACATTCGATCCAATAACTTGGCACTTGTTGTTTGTTTTATTGAACCTGGAGGGCCTACTGATAGGTATTTTTTTCTCTTTAGATTATAAAAAAAATTTGTCGCCGCTATATTTAGCGTTATGTTTATTTTTGTACTGTATAGAACTGGCTGTGTACAAGTGGGCGACCGTATACTGTCTGTAAACGGGTGCAAAAGCACCAGTTTTGTACCTTTATTCCAGCAACCACTTCATGAACTATTAGGACCCGAAGTGAAAAACGCCTGCATCAAAGTAGAGTTTGACATAACCGATTTTGTAGTGCCCACGTCGGGAGAATTCACCGTGAAATTGATGAAAAACGAATACAGAAGTCTGGGAATCACAATTACAGGTGAACTTATATTCTGATGAACGTTTTTTATGTTCGTTGTATTTTTGTATAAAGTTATAATTATACGTTAAGTTATTTTGTCGGTTTGGCCTATAAATTGCTAAATGTTTATATTTAAATATTATTTATGTTTACCTTTTAATATTAACGGATAATTTACTTCTTTCTCAAACCTCATTTGTGATTCTATTTATACAACATAAACATTAAAAAATAAACCGGGATCCAGAATAAATATATAATTTGACCATATAACAAAGTAAAATAAAGGAAAAGTAAACAAAAAAAAGTAGCCCGTTATTTAAACTAACTGCTTTACTTAATTTACTCGCCTCATTTTATACTTCATTATATAAACTTAAAACACTCTTCAAAAACGTATTATACTATTAATATATCGTAAAATCTATTTTCAAATGTTGGTTTAATGTTTACATTATAAATGACCTTAACCTACACTTTCATCAAAATCTGATCGTTTACGACAAAATAATTTTTTTTACCCCGTTGATCAATAAAATAACTTTAAATTAGAGAAATTAAATGCTCTATATATTTGAACGCTACACAATATATCATAATATTCATAATATTACATAATATTACATAATATTCGAATAAATTCTATTTTCTAAATTTTCAATATATATATATTAACTAGTCGTAACATTGATTAATCTTATAATTGATATTGTAATATAGACGATGGAAATGGGCAAGTGTGTATTTCCGAAATTGTACCAGGTTCTATAGCTCATCGATCGGGCACTCTAAAAATTGGCGACACATTGTTAGCCGTGAACAATAAATCGCTAAGTGATTGTTCTAGACAAGAAGCGAGTGACATACTTCAGGACGCTGGGGACGTAGTAACATTGCGAGTGCGAACTTCAAATTTGATGACGGGTAATATTAGAGAATATCTATTACGAAGTCGACGCAATTTTGTAAATTCGATATAATCGAATAATAGTTCAATACCCAAAATTATTTATTTTAAACGTTTGAAGCAAATATGATTAAAGTGAAATTAAATTTTACGTATCATCTAGGTTAGGTTGTTAATGGTTAACTTATTTTGGAACCTTTTTACTTCTGTGTACCTTAATGAATTTCGAACGATATACAGTTGTGAAACGTAATGGATTCAAATTGTATTTTATTTGGATTTATTAGACGATTATGAAAATGAAGATGATCTGGTTCAATACACAGTGGAATTGTATAAAAAAGGAGAACCTTTAGGTATTACCATCACGGGATCGGAAGATTCTCGGTTACCAATTTCTATACAAGAACTATCGCCAGGTATTAGCAATTATTAAATTACATATTTATTTAAAGTTGTTGTAAATGTATTATTTAATGATTTTTATTCGTGAATGCATAAATTAAAATGTTCCACTCTAACCTTCTATAAGTTATAAAGATATTCTTTAAGTTTTAACTATTCGAGTAATTTCAATTTTTTTTATAACAACCGCATAAGTGTGTTTGTATACTCGACGTTATTTTATTGGGTGTATATATTTGCGGCAATACAACCTATAACGTGGAAGTGGTAACATTATATATAGATATATAATATATTTATGTAGATAGTAATCTAGGTATCGTATACATCAACCATTAGAATTCAATAATATAACCTATTCGGCTATTACACGCACGCTAATTTAATAAAAAAAAAAAACAAAATACAAAATATAATAATAGTAATAACGCTATTTTGATTGTATCAAATTCGTCGTACTTATGTTTTTTTTGTTTCGGACTTTTGCGTGACAGAACATTTTAATAATAACAAAACCATACGATAATTAATATTATATAAATTTCGTTAAACTTAACCGAACTTGAATATATAAAATTATAAATAATAAACAACTTACCTAATTGTTAAGTATTCATATTCGAATATTCAACTTGCATACTGTTCATAACATAAATTTCAACCGGATCTGCTGGCGTTGTGCGGCATAGACATTTTCGAATTTTGAGTAGGATTCAATGCGTCGGTTTATGAGAACACTATTATCATTTTCCAAACACGCGCGTACGGGTTACCGTAATTGTTTTGACCAAAAGTACGAACGATTTTGCCGTATACAAAATGTATTTACGTGTGCGAAGAAATACGCTTTTTATGGAATTGCGTTTTTTCTGGCGTTCGCCTTTATATTTTCCTTTTTGAAATTGTCCGGGGCGACTTAATTTACGTTGGACACAGGCGGACTGGCGGACCGGACGGGCGCCATACACGTGGGCGACCGACTATTGGCCATTAACGGTGCCGACCTGTCCGAGGCACCGTTGTCCACGGCCATAGCGCAGCTACAGAATACGGACGACCGGGTGGTGATCACCGTGTCCCGGCCGCAACATCGATCGTTCTATACCAGCGCCGGGCTGTTGTCCACCACTGCCGACGATTCGGCCATCGAGTCGGACACCACCCGGTCGGCGCCCAATCTACACGAGCCGACGCCCGAGAAGATCGTGTTGCGGCACCGGTCCAAGAGCGCTCAGCGCAAGGTGCCAGAGTTCGACAGCGACTATTTCGGTGGCACGCTCAGGCCGTACTACATACGCGAACACGCCGACTACGACATCGACAGCATATTCAAAATAGCCGAGAGCCAGGACCGAGACGGGCTACTCGATTTTGACTTGTTCCAAGTATGGCGACGATATTATATCATATACCTTGTACGACATTTATCGCGTTCGGTAAAAGTTGAAAAACGTAAAAAATCGTAGCTATTTTTCGATATCGATATACACTCTACACGTATAAATAGCGATATCGCTATTTTCGAAACGAAATTCCTTTTTTTCGATCATCTAGAAATTTTCGTAATAATAATATGAATTCATTTCCGAATATATCGAAACGTTCGAAACTTGTAATTGATGGAAATTACGAATAGCTCGTCGAAAAAAAATTCAAAAGACAAGATTCGTTCAAAAATTAACTTACCGCTTTATATTACAATCCCGTGTTCGTCTCTGATATTTTAGGTCACCCTGTTCAAAGACGCCGTGTACGAAGATTTCGGTTTTAGCATATCGGACGGTCTGTATGAAAGAGGAGTGTTCGTCAACAACATCCGAAAGGGCGGTCCGGCTGACCTAAGCGGCATGTTAAAACGTTACGACCGTATCATACAAGTAAATATATTTAAAAAAAACCTAAAATTTGTTCAAATAATAATATACTTATCCAGTGGATAACAATATATTACCTAAGCGTTTAACTTAAAATTATAGTAATTTATATCAGAAAACTTCCATAAAAATATATTACTAATTCTTCCTCCCTCCCATGATAAATTCGTTTGTAGGTAACCATAACGTAGTACACACAATTTTAGGTCCACTTATATACACACGCCGTTAACGCCGAAACATTTTGAATTTTCAGGTAAACAACACCAGGACGGACGATTCGGATTGTTGTCTGACGGTGCCGTTAGTAGCGTCCGCCGGTGACAAAATCACACTGACCGTGGAAAGACGCAATGGTGCATCGAGAATTCAGTTTCCTTAAACGAGAATAGAATATAGTTGTTAATTATAATACGTATATTATTATATTATACCGAAAGTCGATTCGACGATTTTCTTTTTAAATTTCAAGATCGCCAAAACTAAATAATTTTCTTCGCGTTTCCTTACGATTAATATGAGTATATATATATATATATATACACATAATTTAAGTTCAAATAATATTATGTTATACGTTAATTTTTTATATACATATATATTTTTATTTTTAATATTGTCGTTAATAAAATATAGGTATATATATTATAGGTATAATCATAAGCGAACGTTTAAACTGTGTATATAAGTATATTTCGAGTATATCAAATCGCGTAGGTACTTAAATTATTATAATCGTCGTTATTCCAACAGCGTATTTAGGATATATTTGTATGTGGAGTGATACTCGTAACATAAGAGCGTGTATATAGAATATTAGTCATATCGCAAAGGGCAAATTATAAGAGAACTATATAATATATTTATAAAAAAAAACCACTTTACACGTGTGTGTGTGTGTGTATATATACATATAAAGTAGTTACATAAGTTATATAACGGACCTTATTTTCAAAGTGCGCGTAAAATATATTATTTGCGATTTGAGTACTCGAAAATCAATTTTCCGCTTGTTGAAATTGTTTCTTAAGTTGAACAATACGATACAATGGTGTCCTTAAGTCTCAAATTAAACATTACAGCATACACTAAGTATCCATTAAGGAAATACGACGATGTTTTTGAAAAACAGTCACGTGCTCCAGAGTGAACCGAACTTAGTCGGAGTGTGTACTCGCTGCTAGACGCCATTTCAGTGAAACGATGAAACGGTCTGTACTGCTAAGGCACGTCCGCGTGTTGTTTTTTAATTCGAATTAATACGCTACAGTTTTTAATCTAAGTACGTGTTTATTACGTTCAATACGATTAGGTGACGTTCAGAATTAAAATTCTACGAATTCGTTTTTGAAACTCGTCGGCAATACAGAAATGTCAAAAGTACACCAACGCGGTAGTTTACAAGCTATTGTTTGTTTATTAAAAATAGATAAATTACGATTAAATAAATTCTTGATTATCTCTAAGTATTTTTTAACGACACGATACGAACACCGGACATCGGTTTACCACGAAATTTCTACATGTAGAAATTATATATGTATATTATGTAAATGATTATCGATAATCGATCACAGTTAAAAGTTACACCATACGTTATAAATAAGTAAAAATGTCTCATACTTATCGAATTGTTAGAATAATTCACGATAGTCGATATATGTAAACGAAAAGCGAAAATTTTCACGAAAACTAATTTCGTTTTTTCCCAACGTATTCCGAAAATACTAAACACGCCTGAAATTGTCACCGCTTACTTATTTCGATACTCTATACACTCGTATAATTTTCGGTTAGATAACGAGTATAGAATTTTGTTGATTCCGTTTTTTTTTTATGTTCGTTTATGATCAAATTTTAAATTTCAAGCTTGGAAATTTAACGCGAGATTGATCGAATAAATAATACGTAAAAATCGACCCAACATTCTTAGACTTCACTAATTATTGATATAGTAATATTAATGACGACGGATCGTCGACGTCCTTCAAATAATCGGAAATCGGATTAAACTTGTAATTTCCCGCCAAAAATGCTAGAATTCTCTCGACTGTAACAAATTGTGACTAACTTCAAGCACACGTAACATTATTATAAAGCAATCCTAACCAAAAACTGAAACAAACTCGTTCCTATATTTCGATACAATATTGTTTATGATACGATTAATTACCAAAGATATGATATTCTAAAAATGTTTGTGTGTATTATTCACGGATTTTGAGTAGTAAACCGATATTCGTACTTTCCGGTAGACTTGTTTAAATTGATATCGCCGTAGTTATTTACGGGAAATTCTTTCAAATTATTTGTAAGTACTGTTACGTATTATTTGTTTTAAAAATGACACAATATTTTCGATTCGTCATATATAAAGTTAATGAAACGCCGGCCAATTATACCTACAATAAAGTTGAATAACAATTTTTATTACACTATTCGTTCATATTATCATCGAAAATAATACGTGTATTTTATTCGCCAAAGAAAATATTTGGTTTTGTTTACTGCAAAGTATTTTATAATGTAACATTCGTTTGCACTACGTATTCAAACACGAGGACAGCAGACGGTCATTCTACTCATAAATTTTAAACTACATGCTACGTAAATTTAACGTCTCGACTCGTTTCAATATAAATCAGAAAATTTAGTATAAATTACAAATACGTAACAATTTAGGTCACAGGAACGAATGTACTAATTACTATTAATAAATTCGTAGTGACGTTCTGGATTCAAATACTTATAAAAACTTCAAACGAAAAAAAAATACGCGTTTAAAATAAAACTAATAATAACTTAGTGATTGAAAAATAACAAATTGTTAGTTAAATTAGCGCTCATTTGATGATAATAGATTATAGGTAGGCAGATGTGTAACATTTAAACTACCAATAGTGCATAAGACTAATAATACCTGTCAAAATATTGATAGTACTTATCTTATGTGGTTGTATAGTTAATTATAATTTTTTTTTTAACAAGAATATGTCAGGACGTGAAGGAGGCAAGAAAAAACCTTTAAAAACCCCTAAGAAAGAAAATAAAGAATTGGACGAAGATGATTTAAAGATGAAGCAAAAATTGAAAGAACAACAAAAAGCATTGAATGACCTGAAAATGAAAGCTGCACAAAAAGGTCCAATGGTTGGCGGCGGAATTAAAAAGTCTGGCAAGAAATAATGTATATACACTGTTCAAAAAATAAACGTTAAACATCCCTGTAAAAAATAATACCCGTATGATGGTTTTATATTCAAATAAAGTGCTCTACTATATTTATCGCGTTGATAATAATTTGATTCTTTGTAAGTAATAACCTTTATAAATTCATAACTAAAATATTGTTTGCTTTTCATAATTTATGAATATTCAAACAGAACGACAAAAAAAATATTTAAAAGTAATTTTTAATTTGATACTATCAAAGGTTAGAGTTACATAAATTTTAGTAATGAATAATAATTATAACTAGCTCAGCTTTATATATTAAGAGGGAAAATATTTAAAACGCAAATTTTCACAGGAATGTCTTATAATTAAAAATCATATTTATTATGAATGTTGATGGACTGTGGAAAATCTAAGAACTATATAAATAAAAAATTAGTGTCGAAACTGCATTTTCGATACTTCAAAATATATATTTATATATATCGTTCTATATTAATTTTATTCCAGTTGTACCAAGAAATTTAATAATCGACAATTACGTTCATGATTACATCGAGATATTTCTCAGATTGTTCTTTTGAAAAAAATTTAATATATGCACGTAAAACACAAAATAATTGTAAAATTAAAAATTAAATTGTTAATCTAATAAATTATTAAGTCAATCGTCAAACTAGTATTATCAAATATCAGGTTAATTTTTCAAAAAAATGTATTTGTTTCATTTTTAACTTTTATAATATATAATATATATATATATATATGTTGTTTATATATTTTTTTATGGTACAATGATTATATAAGATACAGACATAATATTAATATATTCGTATTATACTCATTTTATGTATACAATTTTATGCGCTCCTATGATTTTGATGTGGTACAGAATTGCTATTAAATAGTTGGTAATTTAATAGACGCGTTTTTGATCTTCCGGGTAATTTTTCAAGTGCGATTCAAATAATTGAAATCCCCCCAATGTACTAGTCATTTTCGTTGGCTCCCTGTAAGTTATTATTTTTGTTTTTTTTCCTTAAAAATATGGAAAAAACGAACGTATTTTACGCATTTTAACCGTCACCAAATGATCTGCATTCCATCCATATGTCAGCAAAATCAACATTTTCGTAATATTGTCTAAGGATAATTGTAATAACACCGCAGATAAGGTAAAGTATTTACGATTTGTTTGATAAGAAACACGTGCTACCGCAACGTTAATAGATAATTTCTTTATCAGGCAGGCCACTGTTTATTATTCTTGTGGTCAATCAATATTTCCTGATAAAAATAAGGGTGCTCATTACAGTGAACGGGTTACTAAAATTAATTGATTTTTACCGTTACTTATTTTTGATTTAAAAAATATTTAATAATAAGAATTGAAAATCGTCTTTACTGTACACTATAAAGTTTAAAAGTGTACTGAATTTTTTTACTTAATTTACCGGTAAGTAATTTCAAAACTATTTTGCCGTAATTGTTCAAATAATTAATTTTCTTTATTAAAAATAGTTATCCGCCGTTAAAAAAAGAATCATGGATTTAAACGATAAAAGATTTTCTAAAATTGGTGTTGATCCAAAGTTTAAGCGTGTACCTAAAGACGAACGTAGAGTGAAAATTGACAAAAGATTTCAATCTATATTTAACGACAAACAATTCAAAGTAAAGTATACTATTGACAAAAGAGGTAGACATTTATATAGTTCTACGACTGAAGACTTTAAGAAATTTTATCATATATCTGACGATGAAGATGAAGATGAAAATGATGATGATACAAACTCGGAAGATTTGAATGACGATGTTATTCAAGAATCAGACGACGAACAAACGTTGGTTGATGAACACAACGATATACAAAAGAAAAAAAATAAAGTGGATATTGAAACACGTTTAAAAGATAAAACGATAGATTATGCTAGAGGCGATTGTGAATTAATGTCTGACAGTTCTATGGATGATGATACATCTTCTGACGAAGAAAAAGAAGGTAATTCATATTAATAAATACAATTACATTGTAGTGTTTATTTCTTGAATAATATTTGTACAGAAAATGTGGAACATAATTGGGGAGAATTGGACAAAGATGCTGATAATGTAAGTGAAGCGACACCAAGGCTAGCATTATGTAATATGGATTGGGATAGAATACAAGCAGCTGATTTGATGATACTTTTTAATTCATTTTCACCGATTGATGGTTTCATTAAATCAATTGCTGTAAGCATATGAGAATAAGTTATTATTCAAAACGCATAAATGTTATATGTTTTGGGTTTATATATAGATTTATCCATCTGAATTTGGCATGAAACGAATACAAGAAGAAGAAGTCAAAGGCCCTCCTGAACTTATTTCTAATAACCCTAAGCTAATTGATTCATCCGATGAAAGTGATCAAGTAAAATTTAATTATATTTTGTGGTCCTCACAAATTTTTTGTTATAACTGTCGATTTTTAAAATTTATTTGTAGGAAGAGGAAGATGGTAACAAATATCAAATGGAAAAGCTACGTAAATATCAATTAGCGAGACTTAAATATTATTATGCCATTATTGTGTGCGACTCTTCAGAAACTGCTAATAAAATATATACAGAGTGTGATGGCTTAGAATATGAAAGCAGTGCCACTCGTTTAGATTTACGATTTGTGCCCGATGACACCGAATTTGATCAAGTAATTATGTGTTTAATAACATCAATGTCGCGTATAATATATTTATGAATCATATCGCGTAATTTTTGTTGCTCTACTTTTTTAAAATTTTGATATTTAGTCTATTTGTACTTGATGCATTTTAGTCAAATATTTTATAATTTAAAAATTTCGCACCTTATCTAATTATCACTTAAAATGTAAATTAATTAATATTTGTAAAGATACAAAAACTATATTTGAACTGTTTAAAGTATAATGTATAACAAATGTATTTATTGAAAGGAGAAAGGAATTTAAACTAGTGTAGAAAGTGTTTTTATTACAACTGAAAGTAGTAAATGTGAAAAGTTTAATGCTTAGCATTAGTTCAGAAAGTGAATTTATTAAAAGCTAAAAATAATTGAACTATAAATGCATTTTATTTATATTGCGTAGATAATGTTTAACTTTATGTAACCTACTGAATATTAAATTTGTTATGCGTAATAATTAGTTTTTAATGAAATATTGAAACTATATTTAGTTTGATAGTTATTAAATAAACTAATATTTAATAAACAAAAATTATATCAAATAACACTATTTGTAGATAAAAATCAAATATAAATAGTTTAGTATTTCTAAAATTGTCAACTTTGTACCTAAATTCAAAATGCGTACTGTATTGTTGTACTTTGTATGGACTCGTGTATGTATTTACTTTTATAGATTAAACTTTGAATTCTATTATTTATTAGCATAATTAATAAAACATTATTTGATAATTTTTTTTAATTTTACAGGAACCAAAAGAAATCTGTGATAAATTACCAGATTTGACTAAATACAAACCTCATTTATTCACTACTACTGCTTTACAGCAAGCCAAAGTGAATCTTACATGGGACGAGACAGATCCCAGACGTAATGAATTAGTTAACAAGCTTAAGACAAATCCAAAAGGTGAAATTGATGATTATGATTTACAGAAATATGTGGCTTTTAGTTCGGAAGATGAGAATAGCGAAGACAAAACTGATTCATCAGATAATGAGGAGAACAATGTAGAGAGTGATTCTAAAAAGAATCCAATTGATAAATATAAAGAATTGTTACAAAATATACAAGAACAAGAAGAAGAAAAAGCAAATAAAGATACAGAATTAGAAATTTCGTGGGGTATTGGTTTACAGGAAAAAGTTCAAAAATCGGTTGATGAAAAATCTAAGAAAAATTTAACACCGTTTCAAAAAATGATGGAGAAAAAGAAAGAAAGAATGAAGGAAAAACAAAAATTAAAAAAGGAAATGAAGGAGAAAAAAGATAATGATGAAGGAGCAGACCCAGAGAATGAAAGTAAACAACAGGCTGAATTAGAATTGTTATTAATGGATGAAGAACTTGATGTAAAACGACATTTTAATATGAAAAAAATTCAAGAAGAAACAAAAAGTTCGAAAAAGAAGAATAAAAACAAAAATATAAATGAAAATTCCAATAATGATACATTTGCAGTAAGTTTTAAATTGCTTAACATTATTAGTCTATAGTTATTTATTTTAATTTTAACGATTTTAGGTTGATGTAAAAGATGATCGATTTTCTGCACTTTATACATCTCATTTATTCAATATTGATCCTGCTGATCCAAAGTTTAAAAGAACAAAAGGCATGGAAGCAATTATTTCTGAAAAAGCGGCTAGACGGCAACAATATGATACTGAAAAAGTTAGACATTATTTAATATTAGGTTAATTATTATACGTATATAAAACCATGGGAGACGTTTATCTTGATTTAATAACATTGCTACGTGAAAATCTTGTACTTATTATTAATTATTTCTTACTTGTACATTTTAAAACAAAAATTAATGTCTATTTGTTGTGGTTCATTGACATATATGGAGCAAAATTGATTTTATAATATATTATTATTATTACTTTTTTATGAATTCGTAGTCAGAATATAGTCCAATGTAATACTTAATAAAAGGCCAAATCCTAAATAAAAACAAAAAAATATTTAAAATAATAATATTTATTGATTTATATATTATTTATTATATCATTTGTATATGATATAATTATATATGATTTATGATATTATATATTGTCTTAATTCAAACGTCCAAATAATATCTCTGAAAACTGATCGTTTTTTAAATTTCAAGATTGAGTGTATATTTTTTGTAATATTCGAAATATAATGGGGATATACCCAACTTTCTTTTTGTAAAAAAATTATATTTTTAAAAAAAGCCTTAAGATGTTAGGGAATATTAATTAAAGTACAAATTTGAATACCCATAAACATACTAAGACACTGAAAAATTGTTAAAATAAGTACATTATTGTAAAAACAATATTCTACTTTCTCTACTTGAAATATGAAATAATACTACATAAAGTTATATTACGTATACGTTTTTATTATTAATATTTTTTTTTACTTTCAGGTTGATTTACCACCTAAGAAGAAATTTAAGCAATTATCATCAATTAGTAATCCAGAACTATCTAAACTTGTAAAATCTGTTAAAAATAAATCCAAACAACGTACTAAATAAATATAAGTTATACGATGATACTTTTTGAATAATTTATAAACATCAAACTATTAATAAATAATATTACTAGGTCTTATGAAATCTATACAATTCATATTTACATAACAAATGAAAGGTAATCAAACGTATTTGCAATACAAATTCCAATAGTCTAAATAAGAATTTATTGATAGTTACTTTATATTACTTTCATTATTTTTGATAATTATTAATTATATTGTTTTTCTTTTGTTATACTATGTTATTGATTATATTTTGTCGTGCCTTCATCGAGGTGAAATAAATATTTACTCAATTTGTGCCAAAATATTAAGTAGATTTTGTAAATATGTTATATTTAACAAAGTGATTTATACAATACATATACACAAATATTTGGCAAAATAGTGTGTTGATGGCCACTGAAGTGTGACTGACAGTAAAAAAACTTGACTCATCAAGTAGTTATATTACGTATTTCGTAACATTTTATTTTCTAAAATGAATATTATGAAAATATAATAAAGCTATTGTACGGTTTAACAGATAAAATACTTGTATATTTATATTTTTTGAAATCGCGTAAAAATAATTCTATTTCGTTTTTAAAAGGTATTAAAATTTTACATTCGAGAAATGGCGATGTTCATAATTTATAATACCGTATATTAATATACACAACGGAGTTAAAAAAAAAATTATATTCGTAACCCCAAAATTAATAATTATCTTTATTACTTATTAGGATGTTTACAATAGCCGAATGAAAAACTAGCGTTTTTTCATCAAACGCTTTTGTGCGGTAAATAATGTTCGGAAATTTTAGGGATTTAATTGTTCAGGAAATTCCGCTTAGCGTTTTCAACAGAAATCTCGAATCTAAGTCAAATACATATTTTCGGTAAAAACGTTTCAGAAAAAATCGCGTCGGCACAGGACGCACGAATAATATATATATATATATATATATATATATATATAAGTACGTGTTCTGGGCGAGATGTAAATGGTTGCTGACCGCCACGACGAGTTTTCGTGGTCATCACGACTGTAGAAATGCTTCGTAATGATATGTTATCGCGAGTGTCGTTTTTATTAATATCATAGGCGCCGTACTAACTTGAAAAACCCGATCGGAGAAGCGGTTCTAAATACTAGAAAAGTACTCGCGCGGTGCACAAAAAAAAAAAAACGTGAAACTTCCTATCACTCGAAAATTATAGGTTATTACACCCTACGTATTTCGTCAAAGCGCGTTATATATATTAAACGAATTCTGTATAATCATATCTCGGAACGATTATTTAATTTTATTGACTAGTTCGAGATGCATCGAACGAAACGCGAATATTATCGACTCTAAATAATTGATTCCCATATTTTTTTTCAATAAACTCGATGTAGCGAATAGTATAATTTTTCGTTTCGTCATTTAAACGTTGCGTTCGAAAGAATCATATCGCACAATAACGTTGCGTACACAGGTATCGCGTAATATTGTGTCGTATTGCTCGATATATGAATAATTTGTCATTTTAACGTCGTTTCGTCGAATGATTATCCAGTTAATTACCTTAAAGGGGGAATGGTTCTCTGGAATTTAAATTGAAATTAATTATCCAACGTATAACGCGTTAATTTCTGTAAATAAATCTTTGAAACTGCGCGAAGTCGATAATAATCGTTTTATTAATCGAGTCGACGAAAAAAAATAATCGTAAACGACATAATGAACTTTATTTATCGACGAATTTGAACGAAACGTATTTATCTAAATAATACGAAATGGTTGCGCGAACTTTGTACAGTTTTAATCTTACGAAACTATTTCGTATTCCAAATAAACTCGCCATGGTTCGACGATTTCTCTGATTCAAAACGAACGCTTATCCCGGAGATTCGCTCTTCGATATACATCGTGGAGCCCTTTCATTTCAAGCGCTCGTTTTTTTTTTTTTTTGTTAAACGAAAAAAAACTATTTAAAATATTCGTACGTGTAAAATTTGAAAATCGAAATATAAAAAAAAAACGGCAATAGAACAAACAATTTGAAGGAAATTTAGTGGACTGAAAGATAGGTGGAAAAACATGACAATTTTTCAATGATAAACGTGTTTCATTATCATACATGTATCAAATTTTATTAACCCGTTTTATCGTTTTAAGTTTACTTTTTCATAACTGTACACACATCAAACATATAACCAGTAAATTTTATACGCTATATATAAACGTATAAGGTTATGTAATGGTGGCACTTGCCTTTTACAATATTGATATAAGGTGCGCGTAAAGTCTTTCGATATGAAAATAGATAAACAGCATTATCGAAAATCGTAAATTAAAACGTTTTATTTATACCACACGTCTATTATACTTAATATGCAGTCTATCCTTAAGCCAACTGTTGAGCTGTATTAATCCCCGAGATATTTTTTGTGTAAAAGCCTAGAATTTATTAAACGTACGTATTACAATTTTTTTTTTAGCCTAGTTCGATTACG
This sequence comes from Geopemphigus sp. TES_GeoC_2020, assembly GCA_025469175.1. NCBI lineage: Eukaryota > Metazoa > Arthropoda > Insecta > Hemiptera > Aphididae > Geopemphigus > Geopemphigus sp. TES_GeoC_2020. The sequence continues at coordinate 31,648 of JAIPRN010000517.1, read as the reverse complement.
TTGTACGCTTTCCGAGTACGAATTCGTAACGTTTCGCCCGTTATTCTCGAATTTCGGAACAAAAAGTGCCCCAATCGAAGTTTATATCAAAAACATGTTAACGACGAATAGCGCAGAATGTTCGAGAGCATCTACGGCCGTCACCGTCTCGCCGAGTCCCTTATCAATATATATTTAATATTTCAAATACATTAAGTCGACAGTGGATATACGCCGCGGCGTCGACATTTTTTCGTGCGCAATTTAATACCTCGCAATATCCTATCTCCGATGTATCGGCAATTAAATGTAAACAAACAAATTTAAAGAAATTAAAAGGCTTCTTTTATTATGTGTATCGTATATCGCGCGGCAATTTTTATTACAACGTGGACACCCGCCGTTAAAGGGGAAACCGGCGCGTATTTTATTATTGTATTAAACGTTGACCTAGTTGCGGACAACAAAGTTCACTGTGTCTAAAACGGGGTGGGTGATCGTTTCGACGAAAATCGAACGTCCGTCGTAATATAACGCCGTACTTTTATGTGTATTTGTAGATTACGAAATACCAAATAATCATATGGATATATTTATATTTATACATTTTAAACCGATGTTTTAAAACAATAAGCCATTCTTACGTACAATTATTTATTACTAACTGTAGAGCCGCTTATTCTAAACATATTTCACGACCTGACGTTACCGAGAGTTATTTCGTGTACTTTTTATTTATCGAAATTTAACGGTAATATTTTTCTAACGAAAGACGGCGAGTACACTGTTGTTTAAATTTCGAATCGACGTTAAAATTTGGAGACCTACGAATGAATAGCGTATAAAGAAATACGTCCGTTATTCGTTTTTATCGTAATATCCGACGTAGAACTAACGTGTTCGGCGATCGAATCGGTCGTTTTTCGTTTTTTCCATACCTACCCTGGTTTGTGGTGTATACCGTATTTCCGGTAAATGTACAGTTTTCATCATTATGTTTACGGTAATAATTCTTATTATATGACCATTAACCTTTTGCGCTATTTTACCGAGCGTTGGCGGAGTACCGTGGAAGAAAATTCGTCGGCACCACCGTCCGTGGTGGTCTTTTCGTATTTACACACAACTTTCTCGTTTTCGATGCATTCGTTATTCGTCACGAGTCGTTCGTAAATTGGTAATTATAATGTCGTTTTGGCGTTTTTTTTATGTGTATTCGTTTATCGTATATGGCGCACATCACATTATAGGACCGCTTCGGAATACGTCATTGGTAGTACTCCAAAAGTACTAGTATTACGTATGACTATGTAGCGTTACGAATTAAAAACGACACGACGTATTTTTCGAGAGCATTTCACCTCTTTTGGTCGTGTTTTTAAACCGATATAATATATTACCGATTCGCGTTTAAGCGTCGATACCTGTATATAAGAAAACACGTGAAAGTTTAACGATCACGACCAAAGACGTCTTTTCGCTCTCTCTCCAGTCCGTATAATCATCTACGCAAGTGTACGTCTATACGATATTGTTGTTCGTCTTTTCGTCGAAAATTTTCGTTTGAATTAGCGTATTAATATACTTCGTATTTTATCGTTCACACACCGATTGCAAAAAATGAAAAATTAGTCGCGTTCACCCGAATCGCCAAGGTGAACCCACCCTGTAATTTTATAACTCGATGTCCGTTAAAAGCACATTATTTTAATTTTACACATTCGATAGAATTAAATACGTAGGTAGGTACTTGTTAGTAAATATTATCGATTTGTGTACATTATAAACCCGCAGATAGTCGTAATTGGTTATTCGTCGTTATTTTTAAGTTTGAATTATTATCTAAACGTTATTCCCGTATTCTATTGAAACGTTTTTGTAGAAATCATATTAATATATACGTCGGTATACGTATTACTATACATTTTATGAATCGTAAATAATTATAACGTACCTTTATTTAGTAACTACAAATAGAATTCTTCCGGATGTTGGTTGTGCGGGTGGTGGCCGACCGTCACGTATTAAAATCAATTTCAATATTATTATAACCATTATGCAATCGATCGGTTCAAGATAATGATCATTTTAATAAGCCATGTTAATTTATGTTTTATAAATTATAATTTAAAACGTTCCACTTTTATTCCCTTTAACTATGATGTTTTAAAAATGATCGTATATTTCACTAAACGATTTTATAAAAAAAAACTCGGAGATCAATAAATTGATTAATCGTAGATGAAAATTAAATGAATAATAATCTTCAGATCAAGTCCGTCGTTACTATTAAACGTCTTCAAAATGTTTGGCTTACTCAAAAAATCGTCGATCACGGGTTAATTTTATATAAAATATATATTTTAATAGATAATATCTCGAGTTAATTAACGATGGAATTTTACGGGACTTGTACTTTGAACGTCAATATTACGAATTAGAATCTAGTAATATTATTTCGAAATAAGTAAATACGTATAGGTACGTAATTTTTGTTTTTCATTTAAAACGTCGACAGTAAATGTACCAAAATGAGATATGTGTACTGTCGTAAAAACGCTCCCTAATCTAAACCTCATACAAAGAAAAATTACTGGGCCCCTGGGTTGGGTGGTTTACTTTTCTTACCTGTCCCACCCGCTTATTGCTTAGGAATGTTGCTCGACCATTCGTGGTTATGTAATTACATACGCGCTTAAATAATTATCTGCTAGAATGTTTAAAAATAAAAACGAAACGTTTCTATTATTATACCGGTGATGTCATACTTAATTTTTCCCTAGTTTTATTATTACATTTCAATAATTTATGTCTTAAGGTTTAATAAATAATAATCTATAAATTATACAATGTCCGGTGGTAAATAATAATTTTAATATTATTATTTAAAAAAAAAACGGGACTATAAAAAGAATTGTATATAAAATATTCGTATTTCAATTAAGCTTCCAAACTAAAATATAATTATATATATCCCCTAAATACTAAAATTATATTACATCATATATAATACGTAGGTTCTATTTTAAAATAAATTAATTTACTTTAATAACTTGTTTGTCGCAATCCTTCATCCGATAACTACATCGATTGTATAATATAGTCCTATGATCACATACAATAATAATTATAGAACTGTTTATTAAAATTGAATTGTTTTCATTTCATAATTATTGCAAATTACCCAACGTTATTTTTGTAAATTGTAATTTTGTATTACAGTATTACAATTCTGTAAATAACTTATTTAAACATTATTTTTTATTATTACCTACTAATATGGTATACTATATAAACATTAGACACGTAATATAAAGTATGATTTAATGAACAACAATCCGGTGTTATTTTTTTCGTCACCATAAATACAAGAGTTTAATCAATTATTTTATAACCATCAAGTATTGTGACCTTAATTTTTTTACGATATCTATTAATAACTGAAGATCCAATATATATAAAATGATAGGTATTTAGTATAGAACAAAACCATTGTCTTAAATTTACGATTTTACAAATACAATATATAATAAGCCTTCGTATGTAATATTATTTTAGTGCTCTACGAACTTTCATTAAAAAAAGGGTGATATTAATTTACAATGACTGGTAGAACACATTATATACGACGGTATTAATAAAAAAAAATCGTAACGTTATTATTGTACTTAAATATTATGTTTGAAACTTACGAATTTATCGGAGAAGTTTAGGTATAGTGTATTACGAATTCTGTTTACACTATACAAGTCATAACCCAAATAACGAAATAAACTTATTTGGTTAACAGGTTATATCGTACCTAACCTAACATATATATATATGTAGATGTAGACTGGTTAGGTATATACTACTTATGCCTACGAATTGTAATAGCTACGCGATATTATGATATAAACTAGTATAGTGGGTACTTATTTTTGTTTTTTTGACGAATATTATAAAAAGATAACCGGATAGGTAGGCAGATACTATCTTCGTAGTACCAGAAATATTATACTGAACACGAAATCAAAACAACCATGTTTACGTCTCGGGTAAATGATTAATGATATACAATATGGAAGTTGTAGAATATGAATATTATCTACTCTGTACACGCCGCACCGACCAAATGTGAAATGCGTTGTTTCGATATACGTTCCGACGAAAGATAGATAGGTAGTTTGGTAATTTATTTATTTTTTTTTTCACCGAATACTATAAGTGTTATTATCTTTAAATAATAACCAATAGGTATACTTACTGGCTACTACGTTATACATAATATTTGTTCGTAGACAATATATACGTCGTTATATCACCTCGTATCATATAGCCAGCGAATTGCTTTTGATATTTTTTTCTAATATCTGTACGTATACTTGAGTATAATTTATTATTTGTTTAGAGTTTATATTGTGACGTATCATATATATATCATTCATAAATTCGAATAAACAAATATTGTTATTATAGTTTTATATATATATATATAACGTTTTAAAACGACAAATACAACTATTATATGCATTGTAAATATATTGCGGGTCGGCAGATTACTGGATATTGTTATCTTATCCCAATTGCGGTCCGAAATATATATATATATTTAATATAGAGCATTTCTTAAACTTATAATTTTATATATAACTATCAATACCGTAAGATTTTCACGGTCTTCTATGCTTTTAAAATATTTAGTAATAGAATAAATAATGTGGGATAAACGCGGCTGAACACACATCTTTCGATCGTAGCGAATAAATTTTTTTCGTCCTATTACAAAAAGTAACGATAATTATTATTTTTTATTATTTTCGATTCCTCCGCGTATTCTATGTAAATATAATTAAATTGTAAACGAATATTGTGTAAAAGTCATTATGATTTTATAAACCTAGATGGTTGCGATATATCCGGATAAAATATCCATTTAGGTAGGAGTGTAAGACGTGGGTATTATTTATTCGTTAAATGTAAAACGAGCGAATGTTAAATCAAAAATATTTACAACCTATTAATATAATATACGATAAGTCCATCATTCATCGGAGAAAAGCACTCGCTATTTGCTTGAAATCTTATCGGCTAAATTTGGTTTTTTAACGTGGAACATATCTTTCCAAATTCGTGCAGTGTCTTATTTTAATATTTACAAATTTACCTAAAATTTTCGCATTAATATGTAATAGTATCTATAAGTCGTTTTATTTAGCCTTTATTTTAAGTGTTGGAGTTCTAAAGTATATATTGGCATATTTTGTAGAATATTCTTAGTTTCATCTACGTGGCACGTTTTTAACGTAAATAATATTGCGCTGTGCACTTTCATTTTTTTTTTCGTTCGTTCGAAGAAAAAAATAGAGCGCTCGGAGGGCTCGCTATAATGGCCGTGAGTTTTCGATTTATTAACTATAATGTACGTTCTGTGTCTAAAAAATAATAACGACACGGCCATAATAATTATATACAGGTGCCTTTGTTATGCACAAATTAATAAAATCCTACTAAACTGTATACAATATAATGCGTGAATCCGCGTCTATATAGGTATCAAAAATCGACCATATTACTAACGAATAAATATTATATTTCGCCGGTAAATGAAACGCCGTGAGCTAAGGCGACGACATGGTCGTTCGTAGGCAGTTATAAACAGGCACTCTTCTCGCGTTTCATAAACGGAACGTCGTCGTATCGTCGTATATTCTGTAAACGTGTTTGATATAGTGTAAGTCAACCCTACGTAATAACCGCGTTTATACACCGTAATATATGTTACAGTCGTGCATATTAATACGTAAAAATAATTTGAGGTTGCTCTGCGTTAAACCGTACCGATAGAAAAACATTTAAATCGTTTGACCTACAACTACATCGGCCTGTACTTCCTAATCATAAACGACCAGACGTGGCGATAACACAAGTTCGTACGAAAAAATAGAAAAACCGCAATGTGGCAAGTATTTATGTATTTTATTTATATATATATAAACGTGTATAATACACGTGCGTGTGTAATATCGAGAAAGTAAACATCTTAATATACGGAACGTTTATTTTAACGATTTTTTTTCATATATATATACTGAACTCAGCAGTTTTATAGTTTTATATATCTGCGTTTTTGTCCAGTGTACAATATATATTTATATTCAACAATATACGCTATTCGTATATAACATTGTCGCGTATTTCGTTGTGACGTAATAAATATACCCATTATACACACGTGATTGTTGTCGTTCGTACTTGGCGGGCACAATACGATCGTTGAACGTTAATGTTCCGAGTCTAACCTAACTCAACTACCGTGACGTTACAAACGAAGTGTATTATTATTTTCGTGCATGTCACGTGTGAGACGCACGTTTATGCCGCGCGTCATGTATCGCACGCGAAAACGACCCATCACACGCGCAACATATATATATATAAATAACACTATATACTATAACGTGCACGTGTGTATTAATATTTCACACATTCCGTACGTTGGGAATTGAAAGGCACAACAAGACTTCAATTAATAGCGACGGTAATACTGCGAATAGCTCGTGTGTGTATATATATATATAATTTGCCGTCACTGAATATTTAACTTTCCGATTTATAATCGACGGTGGATTTAAGAGTCAAGGCTATTAGAACGTAATATTTTCTAAGGAGTACCGTATAGGCAATTTATTATACACGTTACTAATAGTGTATCTTTATGTGAAAAGTAAATGTAGGTATGGGTAGGTGGGTGTCTGTGAGTGGAAATGAGAGAGGTTCATAATTGTTTATTTTCAAATATTCAAAATCGATTATTATATTATTCTGATGGTAACACAGCCAAAAATGCATAGTTTACAATTATATTATCGCGAATTAAACGAACACATTAGATTTTATTTAATCTAGGATATTTTATAGCACAACGACAATATTTTGTTCTAGATTTTGTAGAAAATACATTTTTTGTTTTGTATTTCGTTACTTTAGTATGGTACGTAATAAGTTTACTAATTTTTTTGTTCAAAATAAACTTTTGCTTAGTAAGTAAAAAAAAAAAACACAAAAATACATTTATTATGCAAAAATAGAGAACGTAAACTTAAATTTTTTAATATATATTAAAAATATAACGAGTATAAGAATATTTTCAAAATTCGTAGCTAAACGTATCAAAAACTTCTATTTACTATACAATGAATCTCATTACGTTACGATTATAGGTTATACGAATTTTTTAAAAATTATTTTTATAATAATTACCGCACAAAACAAAATTAACGTTTTATTGGCATTCGCTATTTAAACGATATTATTAAATCCCTCACTTTATATAACCATATCGTTGTTGGCGACAAGGTTAGGTACACATTTATCATTTTAAACGAAATATTTTTTTTTTGGCGTTAACAACTTAATTTAACTATTACGTATATTTATTTTCCGTTTTTGAAATTTAGTTTTTACAAAGTGTATACGTATATTTATATACACAAAAAATGTGATATAATTCGATCGATTGAAATTCTCAACATCGGATTTCGATCGTAGCGATATCGGAATAGTTATTTCAATTGTTATCGGTTTTCATAAAAAAAAGGGATAATTGGCGGGTAATTTTCTTCGGTCACGACGACGTTACGCCGTTATGGTGACATTTGTATTCCCTGTAGTGTAGTACATACCACACGTGTGGTTTTTGCGGTGGCGCTGCTTCTTCCGTAGCTCATCTCAACCAATCGTGGCGACGATCAACCGGCGCCTTTCCGCCGCGCGTAACCGTAACGACGGCGACGGCAACAGCGCCCAGGACGATAAAGCCGACGAACGGACGGACGGTCGGTCAGGCAAGCAGGCGGGTCGGCGTCGTTTCGATCGTCCGCGCGCGTACGTCGTCACGTGTTATTATTGTATATCCGTTCGCGCGTGCGCGCTCCCGTGTATTATGTACGGCGTTCACGCCAAACGGCCAACAATTCGGTCAACCCTACACCAATCCGTGTACTTCTCGTCGTCCACTTATCATTGCCAAAACGACGACGAAGGCACGCGCGTGCGCGCGTGTTTTGAACGGCAGTATTTTTCCCTACCGATATATATCGCCCCGAGTCGACGTTTCAAGTTGAAAGCCACGTTATTTCCGTAACGGTTTCGGGATTGTTCGTCCGCGCAATTTTTTTTCACGGATAAATTCGAGCGGGATTCGAGAACTCCCACCGACCCGTAAAACACGAAACGTCGAATAATGTGTAGTAGGCGGTTTAAGAATTGCGGCGAGGTTTTCCGTTGGGTTCGCGTAACCCGGCGTCGTCGTAACATAATATGTGTACCGTATACTACGATCATTTGTAGGAATCGTTGCGAAACCGAACGCGTCGTAACGTGTGAACAAACGCTCTGTATATACACAAAGGACGTTTATTCAATTTTTATTATTATTGATATCGTTATATACGTTAATAACGTGTACTTTAGAATACCGGTGTTCCGAGCGCACGTACAAACGCCGCCGTGTGCTCACGCACGTACGCACATATGCGCGCAACACCAACACACATACCCCTCCGTCATATGTGTGTGTGTGTGTGTGTGTGTGTGTGTGTATGTGTGTATGTGTGTATGTGTTGGCGGTACTGTGTTGCTACACGCCGTCGGCACTACGCACACGCGCGATTATTGGCTAGATTTTTGGCGTCGTTATCCGTCGTCGTTTGTCGTTCGCCATCGGCGCCGTGCGCGCGCGTTCTCGGCGTCTATGTTTTCCGACGGACTTTGACACCCATTCCGGTCGTCGCCGTCACCGTCGTCGTCGCGATTTCAAATATGGTCGTCCACGAGAGAGTCATCGACAATAATATTATAATCCAATCGTCCACCGGCGGTCCGATGTTTCGATTACAACAATGTCTCTAAGTGACATTCGTCTAATGTATCTCCTCTTATTGTTTAATTCTTAATATTCGTTTATTATTATTTATTAACTACAGTTTTTCTTTTCGTTTCCGGTTTTTTTTTTTTTTTAATTACATTTTTTTCGGTATATTTATTTTTCTTTGGAAACCGTATTTTATAAGTTTTTTTATACGCAACACACATTACTAAATACGCGCACGCACGTTATTATTATTTTATTATACACGTAAGTTTCTTTTAATTCGTGTCCGTTCGTTGTGTGTAATATCCGTAATTAACCGTCGTTTTTTTTTTCGTACAATTTTTAAATAAAGTCGCGCGTAGAAATAGTTGTTACGTTTACACATAGTATATATATAATATAGAAGTGATATTCCTGTTGTACGCGTGTGGTCAAAATTATTTCGTTTTCGTATACGAAGAGGATTATATGTAGTACGACTTGCCCGTTTTGTAATTTATTTAAAGTTAATTTCGAAAAGGAAAAAAACAAAAAATATGTCGACTGTTGTTAGGACTCGTAGTATTATTACCTGAAATTTTCATCTGAATCAAGAAGCATCTTGAAGATTCTTGGATTCTCCCCCATCTTTGTGGACAAATACCTAATTAGTAAACATGAAAGACAAACCTAACTCTACTCGCATCTATGACGAGGACGGATTTCGCAGACGTGCTGCTTGTATATGTGTGCGCAAAGATTCTGATGAGGTAATTATCGCATTAAATATTTTTGACAATTACTTATGCGCCGTGTATAATGTATTTCATTATACCGTGAGATTCTTCATAAATTATAGTAATGTGTCGATTAATATTATTTATTCTTATTTTACATTAAAAATTAACACTCGTAAGTCAAATCAAATGTTTTCAATAATTGACTAGCTAAATATTTTGATAATTTAAATTTTATTTAACATTTTTTCACAACACAATTGGACTTCTGAAATGTTTCAATGTGTAAATTGTAGGTACAATCTTCTATTTCAAAGTGAATAATATTTTTTATAGGTTTAAACAAAAGCCCTGTTCTTTATCAAATAAAGTTACAAATTTAATATATACTAAGTATTTTATAGTGCGTTAAGAATATTTAAAATACAATTTAATTTTATTTACAATTTGAGAATATGCAAAATAATTGTGGTAAAATGTGTACTTTCAAATATAATAATTATTAAAATCAAACACCTATCATAAAAATGTAAAACATTTAGTACAAGTTGGAAGAATGAATTATATTTATCAATATTTATTATTATTAGTCTATTAAAATAATTGGGTTGACATAGGGAATGCATTGTTTTATAGACAATTGATTTTTTAAGTAGGTTTAGCCATTAGGTAAGGTATTTAATATATATCGCTATAAATTTTAATCCTATATCCTTCGAAGAAATAAAACTCGTTGGAAGGATTCAACAGAAATATATTTAAACATATTTTCAGCCTTTCAATTAGTTATCATTTAGGTTAGTAAGTTAGTTATTTGATTATCGCAGGTTAATTTTAGTTCTTAAAAGAACAAACTAAAAATAACATTTGCGAGTTATTTGATCACTTAAGGTGCACATATTTTTTTTTTTAATCTCATTACATAGTTACATATCCATAGTTTACATGTTATCACGTTACTATACATAAAAACCATTTAAAGTAACTTACTGTATATAATTAAATTTATTCTTTATTTCTATAAATTATGATTATTTTTACCATCTTGAAATAAAAGGTTTTAACAAATTTGATCCTTTTCAATAACTTTTATATTTCTGTATAAGTCATTTTAATACTTATTAAAAAAATTAATAAAATGTATTTTTAGACTTGGTATTAGGTAGGTAATAAATTCCAAATATTTAATAAAAAAAGTATTCCAATAATTTTTTGTTTCGTTTTAAGTATCTAATCAATTTTAGATTAAATTCCCTTTTTTATTGATTTTAAATTGTAAAATTAGTAAATAGTAAATATCGGAGATAATTCTTAGATTAAAATTATTGATTTTTAATTACTTATATGTATTTTATAAATTTAACTATTATAAAGTGCTTAACTTTCAATTATAATTACGTAATATAGTATCATTATTTATGTTGCAAACTAAATTCTAATTTTTATGTAGAATTATGACATTACATTATTTATAAGTGGCTTCCTTTCAAAAGTAGTATGATATAAGAATATTATATCGATATATTAATATTTATTGAGTAATATATTATTAATGATAAATCATATTTTGTAATATATTACTCTAATTTTTGTAAGATAACATTTAATTACAATTTACTAAATTGTAATTCTAATGTTAATATAATTAACTCTAGATGTAGATTAATTGGATTATAGTAGGTAATTTTTATTGTTGATAGTAAAAATGGCTTTAAATTTTTTAAAATTTAATTTAACCATTTTCTTTTAAATTTAAATTCAGTTTATATTAATTTATTGAAAATAGTTTTCTATTTGTCTTATGCTTATTACTTCTTAAAAATATATGAATATAAAAACACATAAGCGTATATTTAAAAATAATATAATTGCAATTTAATTTTAAACATCCAGACAAGAATGTACTAGGTAAGCGAATAATATATTATAGAAAATTTATCTATTGGTTTATTATTTTTTATAATCAAATCTTATGGTATCATACTACGAAGTACCTATGCCCTTGGTGTATATATTTTATAAATTCGTATTTTTATCCGGTCAAAATAATTGCTTAAATTTAAGTAAAAATAAATAGTAGGTTAAAATATAATATATTTTCTAGATAATTATTGATTTTTATTTGTTTTATGGTTGTAATGCCAAAATACAACAATTACTGTATTTCAAGTACATCAAACATTTTTGTAGTCATAAAATATCTCAGTGATGCGTTACAAAATAAAATTAATTTACAAATTGTAATATATTAAAAATGGTATAAATAACCTCTTATCAGTTTCATCTTTAAAATTTAACCTATTTATCAGTTTAATTTATACAAATAAATTTGTATTCTTTAAGTTGCTTAATTTTTATGTAATTAAAGTTAGTTATTGCCATTTTAATGATAAAAAAAAACTTGTAGGTAGTATTTTATCTAATTATATTTTAAAGTGTAATTTAATTAGATCTTGGTAAACTATAAAAATATGTCGTGTATTTAAAAGTAAAAATAATAATTAAAAAATGACACTTGATTTTTGTCAATATTCATTATTGAGTTTAAATATTCTGTCAAAACTTGAGTGATAATTTTCGTTCATTTTGGATTTGTTCCAAGGTTATGAGCGTAAGAATTAGAGTTACCTACATGGCTACGTAGATATATGTATTTGCATTTCATAAAACAATGATTATTTTTAAATTTAAATGTAACTAATACTTGTGTAACTAATAATTTTATTTCAAGAATATATTTTTATTTTGTTACTTTTTCTAATTTATTAAATTATTGCATTATTTTTTATTAATTAAACTTATATTTGTAAAGAACTATCCATATGGAAAATTTAATAATAAGTGAAATATAATTTTTTAAAGAATTGTGGGTAAAAATGTTAATTGAAATTACCTTATTAGATAAATAAATATACATACTGAAATCCTTTTTACATATTTAGAATTTAAAATTTATATAGATGTGTGGTACCTATTTAAGTAGAGTAGTAAAACTAGGTGCCATATGATATGTAATAATTAATGACACTAGGTATACTTTATAGTTTTAAGTGTAAAAATAATATCAGTTTTTATAAGTTACTACTAACTTTTCAATTATCGTTAAAAAATATATTTTTAAAAATGACTTAACTAGCCCTAATAAATTTCATTATTCATTAACAAACCAAAAAAAAAATGTTATTTCTCAAGTACTGGTATTCAAAATAATTATAATATTTGTTTAATTATTAATTTTATTTATGATTAGTTTATAATAAGTCATGACATACACATATTACAAATGTTTAGCAATACATGTTTTAGTAAAAAACTGTTATTTATTTTGTATTGCTATCAAATCAATATAACGTCATTTCAAATAACATGTACACATAATATAAAACATGGTGTAATTGTGTATAATTAGGTAATAATAAAGTATATTAATGTATACATTAGTGTATATTAGCTGATTGACATATTATTTATATATTTAAATATTATTGTTAGTATGAAAAATAGGTAGCTATTTTTTAGGTCATGGATTGTGTGCCAAAAATAAGAAAAAGAACTGAAAATGAAATAACTCATGTAAATTTATATTGTATACCTACTAGTTATGAGTATGAAACTTATATTTGATATTTTAATATCTAGTTATGATATATGATATAAATAACTAGTTCAAGGTAAACTCAAGTAATACTATACTAAAATATACTGTTTTTTTATGTTTTTACAAAATATATTTAAATAATGAATAATGATAATAGACTATTATGCACATTATATAGGTATATGATACTTTTTGAAGGTGCTGTTGGTGACTTCATCGAGTAGACCTGAACAATGGATTGTACCTGGTGGTGGAATTGAACCAGAAGAAGAACCAAGTGCCACTGCTGTCAGGGAAGTAGTTGAAGAAGCTGGTGTTGTAGGTCGATTACACAGAAGATTGGGTACATTTGAAGATAGGGTTAGCATTATTTATTTTAAATTATGGCATTATGTTTATATTTTATAATGCATTGATATTTGTTTCTTAATAGACCCATATCAGACGACATAGAACAGATGTGTTTGTTATGATTGTAACAGAAGAACTAGCAGAGTGGGAAGACTCTTTGGGCATAGGTGAGATTTTTTATAATATATGTATTAAATTGAACTTATTTTACAAATATATATATATATATATATTTTTATGAATATATTACCTACAGTCATTAGTATAACTGTTGCTTATTGTATGAACTATATAGAATAGCTTTATTCGTTTTAGAGAATGTGTAGAATTGCACAATTTATACCAATAAATAAAAACTCATTTTTTAGTTTTAATATTTAATTCCGAGGATTTAATATGTTTATGTATATATATATTATATATAATCATTTGTTGCTGTAGGTTTAAGTGCATGTATGAGAAAGAGAATACAATGCTTACAATAAGACTTCATAATAATATGAGTAAATATTCGCAATTGACATCTAGATAAGCGCACATACAATTATAAAATGTTAAAAATAACAGTAATAAATTATCAGCATCATAAAATGTATTGTTTTCAGTTTAATTATAGATTAAAACTATTACTTTGAACTGATTTCACAGTTGTTATCTGAATAAGGTTTATTAAAAAAAAACTACCTTGAAATAAAATAAACTTGTTTACATGTATAATTTATTGTTTTGTTATATTTATAGATTTTAAACCACGAATAAATAAATTAATATACATTTTTAAATTAAATCAGATTACATTGTAGATGTGTTGTTGTATTTCAATGAGCTTATGTATACAATATTATGCCTACATGGTATTAATAATTTAATATACAGAGTGGTCTTTTTAATGCTGAACAATCATTTTCTCAGTTGATTTTTGTATTTATGAACGAAAATATTATTTTTTAAAGTTTTAATCCAAAGTAATTATTACAATTTTTATTTTTGTAACTTATTTTTTATATAAATGTTAAATATTAAGAATCGGTATAGTTTACTATTTATAATTATTTTCGTTGCCCTTCATATCTCTTCAGTTTACTGAAATTTAAATAAATAATAGTAGATTAATATTTGTCGTTCATAGATTAAAATATTCCTTGTCAAAGTTTAAAATTAAATTTATAGATAATAGGTTGTCTTTCCAAATAAAATTAAATAACTTCATTACATTTTTATGACATCTGATACTTTTTTAGAAAAAAATTAACAGTAAAAGGACTATTTATAGAAATGATGGATAAAATGAGTGTTTTACACTACCAAATAGTAGACAACAATTTGTTTGTATACATTTGCAGATATGAAATAAAAATAATAATTTTTACAAATTCGTTTTGGATTTCGAAATTGTTGATTTTCTAACTCTTTGTCTTTGTCTTTCATAATTCGGGCATAAATCATCTTTGATACATTATTACTATGATATAGAATTCGTAGTAATAATCACGGAGAAAGTTCAATGTTATTAATATACGTGTTGAAAATAAAAAATATAATTAATATAAAATAAAATAATAATAAAATAAAAAATTATACGCGTATTCAATTTTTATCATTTCGTTTATTTGATCACGGCAGTGACCCGCGTGTCATAATTATTTATTCAAGTTGTAAAAATCACGTTTATTCGTAAAAAAGCACATTTATTTCCGCCTTTCTGGTCAGTTTTATAGATTTATTAGTTAGGTGCATGTCCGGAGGCGAACGTTGACCTATGTCTAGTGTCCGTAAGCCAATGCCTAATAGATACGTACGTAAAAAAATTTAAATATTAAATACAAACAACGTGTTTTCGTAAAAGACGTTTTAGGAAAAACACGTGAGCCAAACGTGTATTTCTGTCGAGTAGGTAGATTAAATGTGTGTGTTACGTGTGTAGAGGACATGTCGGATGTCGAATAACGATATTATTCAGTAATTTATCGACGACGAACTGGAGAAATTTTTTCCGTTTTACGCGTTAATAATATCGCGCGTTTTTCACAATAAAATCGTGACCGCTCGCCATTCATGACGCGTTCTGAAGTTGAATATACTTCGCGCACTTTAGTGTCTCTGCCCGCCGATTAGCGCGTAATAACAATTTCGAATTTAACGTGTTCTACTACACTCGAATCGTATGTACAATATTACGAAATCGTCGTCGTATATATATCCGCGTTATACGATCTTATCAAGATTGGGTTTTTATATAATAGTACGTGCCGAATTTTCTCCCGCCGTACGGCGGCGTCTCTTTTATATTTACGACAAAAGTCGATAATAATAAATACGTACGCGCAGATCGCTTTCTTCGGTAATCGAACCGATTTTAATTAAACACTCGCCGCGCCGCTCCTTCCAACAAGCGGTTCCGAAATTATTGTACAAACTGTTGAAAACCGTGTAGAAGTGGACGTTTTTGGCACACAAACGATTTATTTAAACGATGGATAAACGAGAAGAAGGGACGGGGGAATTTAGTTTAAATTAATGAACCGCCACGCGATTCGTTACATAAAAAACGTATTATTCGAATAGTAATTTTAATTACGAAAACTAAACGAGAGGGAAAATCGTTCATTCGATTCTCGGGACAAGTAAAAAAAAAAAATAGAGTTGTAGGTCACGTATTGTACCATAGCGAAGTTTTTTTTTTTTTAAGAATATAAATACACGTTTTACATCGTCGGCTTTTTATCGGAACGATTTACATACAATCCATGCTCCGCCGTGTCGCGTTGTTCCACTTAACGAATCGAATAATCTAAAGTAAAACTTCCGCGGTAATTGTTCGGATGCGCGTGCGCGCGGGGATAACGTTTTCATTGACTTTTGCCGATGACGAAATTGGTTATTCCGGTGTCGAAAATTGTCACAATTATTGTCGTTTCCTTTTGATGTTGTATATTGTTTTGGCGAGTGTCGCTATTTCTACATAAAATTCCGATATTTCAACTCGTTCACTGCACATGTACAGCGACAGCGCGTATCATCGTTGTGGCAGCCTTCTTGACACCACTGTCGTTGTTGTAGCAGTTTTTTTTTTTTGCGTCCGCGTTGACAAAACACAACCTACGAAATATATGGCAGCGATTCTAGCGAAACACGTATATACGCGCCAAAAATGTTTTTAAACATTGCTCGATGACGACGTTCTTTGACAAATTTTTTTCATAGCGATTAAACCGTTCACGGACGTTTTGTGTATTTACGAAGTGTCCGATCGACAGAGAGAGAGAGAGAGAGAGAGAGAGAGAGGAACGATCGGGTGCAAACGCTTTTGTTATTATTCTCGTTTCGCCTTCAGCGATGTGCTGCCTAAACTTGTTTGTCAACGGTGTGGTCCGTAATTTTTTCTGGATAATTTAATAACTCGTGCGTGCGGATTTAGTAGCGCCGCTCATGTACGTACAATAACATGATCGTGTTTCAGTCAGAAAAAATTACGCTAACGTCCACCCATTGCCGACAATAATAATTTCTTATATACTCGTGTTTGATCATTCAGTTTCTTTCCTGAAACTGTCGTTATTCGTCATTATTATTTATAAATGTACGTAATTATCTCTTGTTTTTTTTAGGTCGCAAACGCAAATGGTTCAAATTGGAAGATGCGTTGAACATGTTACGTCTACACAAACCCACTCAGCATACGTATCTGGAAAGTTTTGCTCTCAATAAACAAAGAGCGAATATCTGAAGGAAACAAACAAGAAAAAGAACCCATCCAGAAGCTACCCTTGCGTCGTCAAATTATTCACCACCAAATATACATATTTAGTGTCGTAATCGCGTGAACCTCTCTCTCCTTATAAACGCGTTAGATTAAAATAATAATAATTTATTCACTATAATCATCATATTTAGGCTAAGTCAACGGAGTTCGTGTTTAATGTTTAAGATCAAATTAGTTTGTCTACGTTTAGAGATATAAGGGATAAAGATGTTATTATTTTATTTTTTAATTTTAATCGATACTATTACAGAATTTTAACGCTTTAAAAAAAAAAAACTAAAGTTAAACGTTGCACACGATTGCTGAACACTATAATTTTAAAAGTTATTATAAACATACGCCAGTGTGCGCGTACATTTTTATGTCTTAATGTGAGAGAATGTGCGCGCACAGCTTCAATGTTTCTCACATTTGTTTATTGTATAAACATTCAACAGACTGCCAATAGCTTAGTAGATTCAACTACTGAGTTATAAAATATAAAATTTATTTAATTTATAAATTTTCAACGTTAATTTTTTTATTTAAAAAATACATTTTTTTTTTTTGTTTGTAACCATTGTAATATTTAATAATACACCCTTAAAGTGTTTTTGGTTTAAGGGAAAACAACAAAACAAAAAATGGAATAAACTACGTTTGAGTATAAAAGTTATAAATATTTAGTTTATTGTTTCCATTGTGTAGTATATTGTTCAATCATTTTGGTAATTGCGATCAAAAATCGTCTTGTAATAAATTTCCGGCAAGTTGAACCTTCTCACCGGGCTTGAAAGCTGGCATACCTAGGTATGGACAACTGGCACAACGAAATGCGTCGCCAAGATAGCACTGGAACAACGAAAAAATATATATGTATACGTTAATAATTTACGTTTACACACGCCTGTTGACTGTTCGTGTAGTGGCCAATATTGTGAAATGATGTCAATTTCTACATAGAGGCAATTACAACGATTTTCGATATTTTTTGTCTGATAATATATATTTCGAATAAAATCCTTAAACACACGACGATTGATCTACACAATGTTATTTGGGTACATATTAAGTATCCATCGGGAGAAAGGCAACGAATATGGGTAATCTGACACGTTTGGTTTTTTAAGCAAGAACCATAGTTTCACTTACGCTTCCACAAGAAGATTTGGCATTGGAAGTGTCTGGTACAAGTTTCGCTTTATTTTTAATATGATTTGCTTTAAGTTCTTCAGCCAATCCACAGCTACAGTTTTTGCAAGCCTTAGTCTTTTTTGTGGTAGCGCATACTAATCATGAACATGCAATACATTAATAACATTAAGATCAACGACTTTGTCAAATTTTGTTTTCACTTACCTTTGAGCGACGAAGATGTTGGTCGTTTCAAATCGTCAGCTTCCAATAAATCGTCTTCCGCTATGGTCTCTGAATTGTTGTCGTCTAACTTCCATGCGGAAACAACGTCGTTTTCATTCGCTTTAGAATTCAACGTGACTTTGTCACTTGAGCCAACCTGATAACAATAACAAAGAATGTCCATCATATAGTTATTGTATTTGTAATCTGAAAAACGTATTTCAAACACTGCCGTCAATGTTACCTTATAGGCGGGCGCATAGCCAACGACTGTACCCGAGGTGGCACCCAGGCCTACGTTCAGGAAACCGTACATTTTCAAACGTTTCACCGCTTTGTCGTCTTCGGTTTGCACGATGAACGTGCCACCGGCAACGAGTAGTGCGGTGTACACGGCGAACAGATTCAAGTCGCGCGGCATACCAGACAACACGATGACGTCGAATTTTGACGTTCGGGCGTCTATAACAAAAAACCGATAAAGTTACGTATCTCGGGCGAGTCGAACGCGCGCGGCGTACCTTTATCGTCGAAATCGGCGACGCGTGCGAATTCGACGGCGAGTCCGTTATTGGCGAAATACCGTCGCGCGTCGTCCAGTCCGTAGTCGTCGGCATCGTCGACGATCACCAATACGGATTTCCTTGGCGGTCCGGCGGCCTTTAAATTGTTCTCGTCGAACAATCGCGAAAGAAGACCGAAGCGCGGATCGTCCATTATCCAAACGAGTGAAAAGGAAAAACTGCGACGACGGGTAGAATTTGTTCGTAATTCGAGTACCGAGGAAATCGACGAAAATTACGCAACGAAATAATTACGGAATAATCATAATTGAAGTACTACGAAAATGGTGACAGAGCTGTTATGGGATTTATTTATTTTTAACTCGGAGATTACGGTTATCTACGCCCATACTCATGGGTTCTCAAATTTTTCTATTTGGTCGTGTTTTTTATATAACGTCCGAGAGGGTTCTACATTCGTGGGTCATTGGCGCGTAAATAGTCGTAAAACTAATTCGATTTTTGTATGGCCGAAATGGAGTGACGGACGACCACCGTGTTTTTGGTTCGCGGGTTGAAGCGTAACAACCGAATTTCGTCGTTCGGAAATGAGAGCGTCGGGAACGGGCGGGTCGTTGTTAGACGTAACGCGTTCGGAACGTTAAATATTGTCGTAGCGTGACAGTTGAAAAACCAACATTGATTTGGGAACGTCTTAACGACGGACAACGTACACAAATTATGCGCCGTAAGTAGATAATATAATTTTTTTTTAATTTGAGATTTTGGGCGCAAAATTTTTTTCAACATTTTCTGTACCTTTATTATATTATTTCGATATTATAAGTTTTAAACATAAATTAACCGTCTAATACTCAAATACCTTAGCTACGTGCTTGTCTGGAAAAATAAAGCGAAATACATTGACAATAACGAATATCTTCGATTAAATTTTTCCAGTTTTTTTAACGACGTTTATTCGTATAGTACGCCGAGCTTGGACGTAATTATTAGTTTATGTGTTCGTATGGTTGTACACAATTTTTATAAAAACGCGGGCGCTCGGCGACGATCAAATTCCGGTAAACTTAACGACAACCGTGAATCGACGACACCGAATTTGGGGATGGGCAAACATAACGAACTCGACAAATGGTAACACTGACCGTGTGGCGCGATGTTTACGAATCCGGTGGATCGTCGTTGGACATCGTTACGTATAAAAAGTTAAATATCATGTCGAAAGAAGCTGCTCGTATGATCGAATCGTTTAAAAAATGTTCGTAGCTCATCTTACGGCGGCCAAACGTCACGGAAGTTAATCCGTCGTAAGTTGTTGACTTCCTTCTCGTAACAGCGCGCACTCACTGTTTATAATTACTGCGGTAAAACTACGAACCTGACAGTTTTCAATAGGTTTGCACCGTCTGTGCCAGGATAGTTAAATCATTGCGCTGTCGCCTTTTAAAACGTAAATTCGATTACCGTAATTAAACATATTTTTTCCACTCTTTTACTTTCGAGGTTTACAACACATCCGCGTAGTTAACAAAAAAACCCTTCCATCACTTAAAACGTGTTTGGCCGATGATTATCCATGAATTATAAGTTACCACTGATTGGAACTTGTATAGTTGCCTGAATCGGTTGTTAATAGATAAGTACTCATCAGGGTGAGGTGAAAGGTTCTACGCTTTTTTACCAATATTAAAACTTTGTATTAGACTTTCTGACCTTTGATAGAATAATTGAAAATTTTATTAATTTTTAAACATAAAAACTGTCGTTTCATACAGTTTTTACGATAATAAATCATGAAAAAGTACTTGTTGTTTTTTAAACGTTTTAATATTTTAATAGAGGGAAAACAATTGAACGCACATAATATATTATTTTTTTAATAAATACAAGTTTTTAGTTAAACCAATTAGATTGTATTGGTTAGCGATAGACTAATATTTATATTTTAACGAATTAAATTTATCGTGGTAATAATTTTTGAACAATTTTTTTGTTTTTTCGATACTTAAACGATATATATATATTCCGTTTGTTAAATGTTTTTCGCAATTTAAAATATATCTTATTTACGCTTTTTTGTGTAACATAAGTGTTCAAATGTTGGTACTTTAATCATTATGATCGCTAAATTACAAATATTTTTGTTACTTTTCAATGTTTCAAATAACTATGTAACTATTATACGTAATAAAATATGTATTTTATAATTATATTTAGACAGTAAAAATATACAAATTACAGTCATGTTTAAACATAGTAAAAAAAGTATAAATGTATAAAAAGTAATTTAACATGAAAATAAAAAAATAAAACACTCAAGCTGCAAAGTACGCTGCAGAACTCATAGGTCCATACATGACACGGCGAATTGGAGCACTTTTCTTTGTGTTGTTTGTTAATGTATCACTAACAAATAAATTAAGAATACATGGGTGATTAATACAAATAATTTAATTAATATTGAGGCATGAAAAATTACCTGTTGTTTGAGCTCGAAGTTTTCAATTTTCGGCTATTAGATTTAGACTTTGGATCAACCTGAAAATTTTTTTAAATTATTAATTTCGAAACAATGCACTTTTTTTTATTTGTTAAGTCATACTGATTCAGAAATGGCAGGAGTCGATGCGGAAAATTTCCCCACATTTTTGTTAGTGTTTACATCTTTTGTTACATCAGTCGTTTCCGATAAGATGCCACAATTACTAGATGTCTTTGCTGTAATCTCACAATTGTTCAACTTGCTGTTTAACCAATGGATTACTAGTAATAAAAACGTTATTTATACAAGTTTATTCTGTGATTTTCCATCATTATAATAATTATTATTCAGAAGACTTCATACTTATGCTCGTTTTTGTTTTTTTAATGGATAATATTATATTGCATAAAACTTAAACTGTGAAGTTTAGGTTTAATTTAGTGTTAAAATACCTATTACCGATTTTTAAGAGGAAAATATGTACAAGGAATATATATAATTATATATGCATATATATATTACGAGTAAAATATTATTTAACATAGAATCGACGGTTATTTAAATGACTTAAAACGCCATAACATCTTTGTTAGAAAATATTTTACAAATGAGAAAAGTTAATCCCTTAAAAATATTTTCCTCTTTACATTTAAAAATTGTAAGCAATTAAAGTCTAGATTCGATCCAAATGTTATAGTATAAAATCAGGGTATTGTGATTTTTTTCTATTGTTGGTTTGATAAATAGAAACAAAAAATTCTGGTACAATGTCTACTTAAACCGTATAATTTATATCATAAAAAATTACCCTTGTCGTTGCTGGCCAAACGTTCTTCTTTTTCTTTTAAATTTTTTTCTACAGACAATAGCTGATTTTTCGTCTCCAACAATTCGATATTTATACTTGCCATACTAGATATCTTTTCCTCGAGTGATTTAGATAACTGTGCATTTTCAGTTTGATACTTATGAATATCTTCCTTTTGTTTCAACGCAATATCTTTACTTAACATAAGCTGAAAACAAAATAGCAAAACTAATTCAACTCAAATTATGAGAAATTTACCTACTTTCTGAGTCTGCTCTTGATTAGAATCGTGTAATTTTTTTATTATTTTATTCGCTTGTTTCAATTCATCACATAATGATTTTAAGTTTTCATCGTTAAGTTTTTTTAGTTCTTCATTTTCTTTTAGAGCAATTGCCAATTGTTCCTAAAAATAAATAAAATATTTTATTCAATATTTATTTAAAATTTGAATTTTTTGTAAAAAAAACCCTAAATTAAAAAAAAATTATAATTTCTATTATTAAATTGGACAGCAGTAATACGAATTTAAAAAGCAAAATATAGTACATATTACATATATAGTCTACAAATAGTTTGATAAATATATAAAGTTACATCTTTAGTTCAAACTTGAAAAAAATAACAAAATTCTAGAAAACTAAAAATAATTAAATAATTTTTAAGCTTGTTTTTAAACCAATTCAAAAAACATGGATCTAATGTATTTTATTCAGAATTATGATTAAGAAATAAATAAAAAAAACAATACAGCTAAAAGTTTTGTTCTTCGTAAGTGGTCTTATAATAATCAACGATGAATTTATGTTAGTTATATTATACAAAGTGAGACATTAAGATATTCTATTTTTAGTAATACATTAGAGACATAAACATTTAAGAGCCATACAATCATAAACTAATTAAATTTTTACCTAATAGTCTCATTAATTTATTGACCAAAATTCAAGCAAATATTCATTCGTAGTTTCTTATAATTGACTGATTGTCAATAATTATTAATACATATTAT
Organism: Geopemphigus sp. TES_GeoC_2020; assembly: GCA_025469175.1. Taxonomy (NCBI): domain Eukaryota; kingdom Metazoa; phylum Arthropoda; class Insecta; order Hemiptera; family Aphididae; genus Geopemphigus; species Geopemphigus sp. TES_GeoC_2020. Next base: position 8,223 of record JAIPRN010000517.1, on the reverse strand, counting down.
AGGTATTAAAAATGTATACAACATACATATTCGTACATACTTGGAACTTATTAGACGTTTCGTAATAATTATTTTGTTTTTGAAGCAACTGCGTGTTTTGTTTAATTTCCTGAAAAAGAATTTAAAATTAGTCGAAATTAACAGTATTTGAATAGATATGTACATTTTCTAGAGACAGTATATGATTTTGCATTCTTTCGATAATTTTTTTTTTTATGTCTTTGTCTGTTATTAGGTTTTCATTTGTATTAATTAGTGATGTTACTTCTTCAGTCAAAGCCTTATTCTTAGATTCCAATGTTTTCAAGCGGACTGACATTTCACTGAATAAACATAATAATTATGCTAAATCTAGACAAATTTTATTTATATTTAAAGAAACAATTTTCGTATAGTGACTTACCTTATTTGTTCAGATTTATTTTCCGACTGAGTTAATAGACTTTGTACTTCTTTATTTTGTGATTTTATAGTTGTCTGTAAAGATGTACTTAGTCTTTCTTGTTGCGCAATCATTTCTTCGTGCATTTCACGTAATTGTTTCATTCGTTCAGCATCTAACTACACAATTTTATATGGTAAAATCACAAGTAAAAATTACCAATTTATATACAAAATTACTTTTTCATATTTATCTTTCCATTGATTAATAATTTTTTCTTGTCTGGAAGTAAAATTCATTTTTTCATGATTCATAGATGATTGAAACCTTTCTAATTCGATATTTTTATTCACGACTTCGTTTTGTAATTTCAAGAGTTCTCGTTGCATGTTTTCAATTTCTTTATCTTTCAATACAATAATATTCTAAAATAATAAGTTATTATTTTATACGTTCATTAGACAAAAGAAATTAAATTTACTTTAATTTCAGTCATTTTATTGCATATATTTTTTGCAACATTGGCATCAGACGCTTTAGCCATTTCAATGGCCAAATGACAGAGGTTTTTAAATTTGTTCAGTTCAATTATTTTCAAGACATACTTAGGACCTTTGCACATTTTGTTGCCCATATGTTCGTCTTGAATTAACAGCTTGAATCTAGAGGAAAAATGAATAATATTATACAATTGGATATGTTTTAAATAGAGAATGGTAGTATGCGACAATGTCAATTATTGTTAAATAGGATGATACGATGAATATTAAAGTAACAATACTATTTCTTACTTTGGTCCATCATCACCGATTGCATCGGAATTGTTTAAGAGTTGTATCACTTGATTTGGAAAATTGTCGAAACTGACAACCAAGTCTTGAGATTCTTTGATCACTTTAAAGTTTTCCTCAGTAATATTTGAGGTGATGTAGAAAAGCGGATCATTTTCATCAGAAGCAGATATAAATATAGCCTAAAATTTACGGTACATATTATTACATAATATATTGATTAGTGGCATAGGTATATATTAGTCAATAAATTAACAATTTCAGCATTATAATCCAAAATTTTAATATTTCGAAGTAGGTATATAAATGAAAACATAACCATTATCTAGGAATATATATATACATACACGAAAAGATATATAGTGAAGTTGTGTAATCCAAATATTCTCACGCACATTAAAACGCAAAGGATTAATAATTTATTAGGATATCTGAGATGTATGAAAGAATGTTTCGATGAAAAAAAACAAGAACTGACTACTCGAATGGGCAGGGGATAGGTGGAAAGATACAATAAAAACACATACGAGACTAGAGCACAGAAATACACTCGATTGAGCGGGAGTTTGAGAACGATGAAGAGGTTTACTACTGGCAGTGTAGTAGGTCTTCAACGGATTAAGCTTTTAAATAAGAGAAATTCACGAAGTAGAAATATCTTACTTTATCATTGTTGCTGTAGGTCTGTTCCACCGTAATGACGATGTCCAAAGGTACTTTTTCGTTATGCCATGAGTCTTTTACGTAAACATTTTTTATTTTCGAATAAATCAACTCTTTCATTTTAACGGTTCATCGACATTTTCGATTACAAAACGGGGCGATACACCATTTCAATAACGACGCGTCGATCGCGAATTTCTTCAAAATAATCCGCGCCGATAAAATCCAACCACAGCCATCAGTCGACTCACTGATCACCGACGTTGGGTCGGTATAAAATTTAAAAGTCTCTTATCACTCGGGTGTTGTCGTATTTCCCGTTTCGTTATCAGCGAGACAACGGAAAAGGTTTGTGCGTACGCGCGGCTATCTTCAAACATTATGGCGTTGGCTAAAAATTTAAAATCGTTTCGAATTCGAGGTCGAGGCCACCTCGAAATTCGGCATTTAGCGTTTACGAGTTTCTAACGCGCGACGAATATTTCACGAGTTATTCGTGGTACTCTGTCCAATGAACGTACTCATCCGATTTTTAAGAGTTCTTTGATAACGTTCTTGTTTAAAACCTCCTTGAAAATGACTACATCAGTTTTACCGAAAAAAAAGAAACGTACGTTCATACATACTCACACATATTTCACCATTTCCTATCATAGTGTCCGAACCCATTGTTCGGGAAGTGACTGTAATATATTTTACCGCCGCGTTATTGTAGTTTTCGGTACTATCGTATTTCGTTTTGTATAATAAAATTGTTCTTTTTTATGGTTTAAAAGTTTGTACATAGTCGAAAAATCTTCTGACGTCGCGCGATCCGTCACCAACGTAGCGTCGCGACTCTGGGAAGTATCGTATCGTCTGGTAAAGTTAACGTAACGTATCGACGGGGACGACCCGTGGCTCCGATAATGTCTAGTCGTCGCGACGGTATGTCGTCGAAACAAATTTATGATCTCGACACCATATGGGGCGATTTAAAGAACGGCATCGAACATGTGTACAACCGCCAGTCAATGCCTAAGCCCCGCTATATGGAGTTGTACACGCACGTATATAATTATTGTACCAGCGTGCATCTGAACCCCAAGAACAGCGCTCTGGCGTGCGGCCGGACGAAAAAGGCGACGTCCTCTACGGCGCAAGTGGGTGGTGCCCAGCTGGTGGGTCTGGAGCTGTACCGCAGGATCAAAGACTTCCTGCGTCATTACTTGGTGGACCTGATTAGCCGCGGTGCCAATTTCATGGACGAGGACGTGCTGTCTTTCTATACACGTGAGTGGGAAGACTATCGTTTCAGTTCAAAAGTGTTGAACGGTGTGTGTTCGTACTTGAACCGTCACTGGGTTCGTCGGGAATGCGAGGAGGGTCGCAAAGGCATCTACGAAATTTATCAGCTGGCATTGGTGGCTTGGAGAGACTGTCTGTTCCAGCAGTTGCATAAACGTGTGACTAACGCTGTACTGAAGTTGATCGAACGCGAGCGCAACGGCGAATCAATCAACACGCGTCTGGTCAGCGGTGTTATTAATTGTTACGTCGAACTTGGCTTAAACGAAGAAGAGCCAACTGTTAAGGGTCAAAGTTTGACTATTTACAAAGAATCTTTTGAAAAAACATTCTTGGAAGAGACTAAGTGTTTTTATATTAAGGAAAGCGATCATTTTTTGGCCAACAACACAGTAACGGAATATATGAAAAAGGCGGAACAACGTCTACAAGAAGAGCAAAAACGAGTGAGGGATTATTTGCACGAAACGACATTAGTTGGACTTGCGGACACTTGCGAAAAAGTTTTAATTCGAAAGCATATGGAAATTTTCCACTCGGAATTTCAAAATTTATTAAACTTCGAAAAGAATGACGATCTTGGACGCATGTACCATTTAGTTTCACGCATACAGGATGGTGTTGGCGAGTTAAGAAATATACTTGAAAGTCATATATTGTCACAGGGTCAAACTGCTATTGAAAAATGTGGTGAAAGCGCTTTTAACGATCCCAAAACCTATGTCAGTGTTATCCTAAATGTACATAAAAAATACAACGCATTGGTTGCCATATCATTCAATAACGATTCAGGGTTCGTAGCTGCCTTGGACAAGGCTTGTGGAGGATTTATCAATAACAATTTAGTTACGAGACAGTACAATTCGAGTTCCAAAAGCCCAGAGATGTTAGCTAAGTTCTGTGATTTGCTGTTGAAAAAGTCTAGTAAAAACCCGGAGGAAGCCGAACTTGAGGACACACTGAACCAAGTGAGTACATAGTTATAATAATTATTTACGTTCTCGGTCATTCGAAGTGCATTTATTATTACCTAATTTGATTTTGTGTTAATACAGGTAATGATCATGTTTAAGTACATCGAAGATAAAGATGTATTCCAAAAGTTTTACAGTAAAATGCTTGCCAAACGTTTAGTTCAACATATGTCAGCCAGCGACGATGCCGAAGCCTCAATGATATCTAAATTGAAACAAGCTTGCGGATTTGAATATACTTCGAAACTTCAACGTATGTTCCAAGACATTGGTGTATCTAAAGACCTCAATGAAGCTTTCAGGAAGTACGTAAATAATACAAACATGCCGCACGACGTTGACTTTGGCATACAAGTTCTGTCGTCCGGTTCGTGGCCCTTCCAGTATTTGTTAACATTTTCCCTGCCGTC
>JAIPRN010000516.1:63490-76233 GCA_025469175.1 Geopemphigus sp. TES_GeoC_2020 | reverse complement strand
GAACCGATCAAACAGTACGCGTCGTTCGAACCGTGTATCGTTGTCGGACATTTAGATAATTAATAGCCCGCCGCGGCGAGTGGTGTGATTGCTCCCTAAGTATACGTCAATTAGGCGTACAAAAGCGTCGGGCGACGTATCGTCGATTACGAAAAATAAACGGCGCCGAGAAAATGCTTCAAAAACAATGAGCCGATTTATTTTCGTTTGTAACGATTGAGACGCGCCGCCACAGTGGAACACGGACCCGTCGTTTTGTCCGTTCCGGAAACGTAACCCGAGACATCGATACCGTGCGAATATCGTTCCGATATAGACCACCAACCGAACGGACGTGGGACGGCGAAGGGAACGCGTTTACGAATTCGATGACAAATCGCGTCCGTACAGGGAGAGTAGATCCGTCGACGTCGTTACCGTTCGTACATCGGACAATCGTTAAAACGGTCTGACAAACGTCGCGCGTATACTTGGGCGCTAATTCGCACAAATCCCACGAAAACGAAGGGGGGGGACGAATGAAAAGAATCGTACCGATCGATTTAGTCGTTTTGAACAATTCCGCGTCCCGTCGTCGTCGTGTCCGACAACTAAAAACGGTCGTCCGCTGACTCGGAAGTTCACTACTCGCGTCGAGATTGTTAAATTAGCCGTACGCCTACCTATCGTATACCGTAAAGAACTCTCTAACTACGAAAACGAACCGTTAAGCCGTCGATTCGGTATTTCGTCGAAAACGTACAATCGGGCGGACGATATAATAGTTATCTAATCGAAAATATTCCGTACGGTTTTTTGTTTTTTTTTTTTTTTTGAGGAACTCGTACTTCCGTCGCTCAACGGCCGGCCTTATAAAATATTGGTTTTCGTTCCTGACCGATACAGATTTCGACCGTCACGATTTGTATTCGTAACGAAAACTGGCGAATTACGCGATTTCTTTTCGCGCGACGAATCGGTAACTAAATAACTAAACTACGGATAACAAAATGACGGTTTTTTTAACCGACTTGGTTCGGCGTTTTCGTCGCGTGCCTGTCGTATACGTCGGGTGAATGAACGTTCGAACACCGCGCGGATAAATCGAAAATTATATCCGAGTTCGATTTGTTATCAAATACGGTCCGTGTAGACATCGAAGCAACAGATTTTTATCGGAATTTTACTGGCAAAACCGGTCTTTTTCTTCTATCGCCATATTGTCGTCTTTGTTTTGCGTTAAGTATCATTTGTTGTACCCGAAGCCAAACAGAAACAGCTCTCACCCAATAACTGAGTCACATATCTGTCTAAACAAAACAATAACATTTTCGTGACTATTATTACGTTCGTTTATATTTGTTTATTCGTCACGAGAATTGAATTTCGTTTCGAATATTTAGTACTCGACCGTAAGTTACGCAATAATATACATTTTCCAAAATTACTTCAACCGCGGTGGGTACGTGAACAAATGAACTTACACAAGTCGTACGATGTACGGTGTACATATTTTATAAACATTTCGATATATATTTTGTATTCGTACGCTATTTTGTTTTTTTAAAAGGAATTTGGAATCCAGTACCAATTGCTAGGATATAATTGGCGAAGTTTTCGTAGGTACAAAAAAATTATCCAACAAAGCGACATATTTAATTATAGAATACGTATTTTTATATAATTAATCGCGTATTCTCTTTGGAAATAAGTACTATTGTATTTATTTTTGAAGTACCGGTGATATGTATTCAATGTATTTATATGAGCGTAGTGTATAAATATATGTGTGTGTAAGTAAAAAATAATTATCAAAACGTAATAATAAATAAGTATTTTAATTTAAAATTAATATACAGAAATGTGAGCTTTTAAAAATAACGTAAAGTTAATACTACAGTATTATAAATCATTTTTTTTTATACGCGTACCTTATTGTACAAATTAAGTTATCGTAAGAGTTACGAGAATAAATAATTTATATAATCGAAAAATAAAACTTCGTATATTAAATACAAAAGAAAACCCATCAAACAATTCAACTTAACGTAACTAAAAATGAAAAAGACGATTCATATATATATATATATAAATACTTCCTACATGTAAGAAAAAAAGGAAAATTTACAAACGTACGTTAGAAAAATATATAATTTATAATTAGCGAATATAACGAATAAAAATCACTTTTTCCTAGTCGTAAATTTTGATTGTTGAACACAATTTTTACACGGGACAAGAAGTATAGAGTTATCAAATGTTAAAAAAATTATGTCACAGATAAAGTACGTATAAAAATATGGGCGAAAATTACTCGCGCGTTATAATTAAATTATATTAAAAAAAAAAATCAAAACAAAAACGTCTTGTAGGAAAACAATACTATAGATTATAGAACAACTAGTGCGTTTAATGTTGTTTTCTGTTTAAAAGCGGAACTTCGTGTAACTGTAGCGACGTCGTGTGTACTATGTCTTTTAAATCCGTCGGGTTTACAGAGGCGTTTAGATCTAAAATAAAATGTAAAATATTTTGGAATTATGTACGTATATATATATATATATATATATATATATATATAGAATTATTATATGCCTACAATTTTAAAAATATACGATATTTTCAAATTAATAATATAATTTAAATATTTTGTTTTGAAAATACATTTATCGATTATTTAACAGTTAACTACCAAAAATGATTTGTTGACCATACTATAATTAAATACATAATTGTTACAATCACTCAAATTTGTTGAAATATTTTATTGTTTAAATTTAATGAGTATATGAAATTTAAACACTTTAGTAATTATACAATATTCTAAAATTAAGACAATTGTATTTAATAAAAAATAATTAGATGGTCTAAAAAGTTCAAGATTTTTAACTATAATTTAAAACAAATGTTATTTTAGAGTCAAATAATAATACTATGACAATTAAAAATAATGATTACAATTATTATTTATTTTCATTGTAGGTAACTAATTAAACTTTACTAGGTATAAATGTATAATTATCTTCTTTCTTTAAAGAAGTTATTTTTAAAATTGTTAATAATTTAAAGAAATTATGGAAACCTACATAAAAAAATGGATACAATTTTATATTTTATATATATTAGTATATTAAATATATATTATATTACCTAAAATCTATGATTTATTATTTTATAATTATTTAAAAGATATTTATGTTATAATAATCCATCAAACAATAGTACAAAGTATATCAACCGTAAATATTCCATTACAAAATCCTTAAAGTTTACTAAATATATAATATAATACAAGCTACTTACTTCAATATTTCCCATCGTTTGAAACGCAGTAAAAATAAACATGAAGGCCAAACCTAAAAGGCTAACATTTAGTAGCCTTTTATCCATTTTTTTTTTATATTGAAGAACCACCTGCTATGATAACTGAAAATATTAATGTTAATTAATGAATGGAATAAACATGTTTAATAAAAGGTTTTTTGAACAAAATCTACTCAGAATAAGATAATGTTGGTATTTAATTACACTCGAACTTACACTAACTGTATGTCAATAAAATAAAATGATCGTAAAACGTACTTTTTTTTACATTTGGTTAAATTGTGCTTAATGTTAGTAGTAAAGCTTTTAGCGCATACAAAATTCGATGTTCAGATTACGATGACATTTTCTTGTTTCAAAATTATACTAGAGACTCAAAAATGGAAAAAAAAAAAAAAAATATATATATATATACGTACACGTAACGTAGGGCGTATTTACAACTTCATTCGCTAAGCACGGTAGTCATTAAGAATTTTAACGAAATAAAATCGACAGAAATCAAAATAAATACGCCCACATCGTAAACCGAATTTATATAGATAGATTACCCGATTAACGCGACTTACAGTCCGAACGTAAGCCAGGAATTGGAGAACGCCAGAGACTGACTGGAGTACAATCGATAGAAAGTAGACGACCGAAAGTAAAAACTACTTCTAAAACTGTATCGAATTGGAAAGGTCAAACGATCGTCGTTTTCTTGTTATTTAAATGGTAAACAAATAACGAAACCGGGATAAATACCGTCACGTGACGCGTTCTTCGTCTGGGACGGAGTGATAAGAAGAACCCATTGGTTCCCAAACGTCCTACGACAATTTTTACGAAAATATACTAGCAATATTTCGCTGACAACCCCCATCGAGTGACCCATTTTCCGATCAATTTGACGACATTTTCGGCCGTTTAATTTAAAATATTATTATACGAAAGACGGACCGACGGCAAGTACCGACCGATCGGTCGACGGGGAATTCCTTTCCCCTTCCCTCCACTCCCGGACACATTAAAACAACTTTCGTCATACCGTCACGAGTTTTTTACGTACGTGTAATGCGTCGCCCGATTAAAAACAATCATTTATCTAGCGTTAGAAACACCCGTTATATAATTATATATATATTCAGGTACACACTAACGGTAATAAGCATGTACGACGAAAATGTTCGATGATACTACTTGGCGTTTGTTTTCGTAAGACACTGACACGTTTCGCGGTGTCCGTCTATGAATATTCTTGTTTGAGTTTACCGTTAAACAGAGTCGTTGGTCGCTTTCCAACGTTTTACATTAGAACGTCGGATTTTTCTGCAAACAATAACGTCCGTTATCGAATTCACGACCATTTTTATAATAATACAGACGTATCGGTTTTCATTCGAAGAAATCGTAGCCGCCCAAACCCTTTAGAAAATAATGTATATTGTTACAACCGTACGTTAAATATATTTTTAATTTTCGTTCGACCTATTATAAGTAGGGTACATATAATTATATATATTTCGATGTTTGTAGACTTTTGATAGGATCCAACGCCGTTAATGTCCACCAATAAAATAAAAAAACTCCGATTGAACATTTCATTCGCACGACGAAACCAATACCTCTCTGCCTTCGCTTTGTATTCAAAAGAACATAGCTGGTAATCGATATAGCGCGTAATTTATAATCGTCAAACAAGAGACATTATTTTCAAACGTACTTTGCGTGCAACTGAATAAAATCATAATTCCTACTTGAAAACCGATTTTCTAATCGACATCGTTTTCTGGCTGCTGAATCGGATCATTCACTGCGTTCTTATTCGCCGACTATATATTATAATGATTGTATAAACGGATTTTCGTCTATTTGAATAAAACATTTAATGAACTACATACAAGTATACCGTTTTAAAAGTATTTTAATACTTTTTAGGACGAAAACGAAAAACCAAAATATTTATAAAAACCCGCGAATATTATTACGGACCGTTAATTTTAATAATTTGCGCGTATTTCCGACCACGGTCAACGGTCAGGTTAACAATATACCTCGTATACGTTCGCAAAATTTAGACGATTATAACCACTACGATGGTTATTGTAAACCGTTATAGACATTTTTAAACATATTTACGACTATAATCCCATAACTACGTATTATACGACGGTTATGGTATCTATTATCCGTAGATGTATTTGTTCAATTTTCATCGTCCGTTATCGATGTAATCATCGGCTTATTTTAAGGACGACGTATTTTGTTTTTAAACAAATTAAAATTTGAAAAGTATTTTCAACTGCGTGAGGGCGCGTAAAATAAGCGCTTTTATATCTAAACGATTATTTTAAACGAATACATTCTGGCCATTTAAGTGAGTAATTGTTTTGAAAGTTTTTTTACGTCTATTGCTCTTACATATATATATATATATATATATGTATATAATTAATATTAGGATAAAAAATTAATGTATTTATTCTCGGTTTTGAAACCGATTTCGAAATTCTGACGATTTAACGTCGTATATATTTTGTTAACGCTTATTGTAATCGTAAACAAAACGTTATAGTTTATAAAAACGTTCCATTTTACGTTTGTTTTTTTTTTGTTTATAATCGTAAAATTCTATTGTATTGAGCTCGAAAAATCACATTACATATCATTTATAAACTATTGAGTAACTTGTAGGCTAGAGTTTTATTTAAAGAACAAAACTCGATTATACAAAAAAAAATCTTGTTATTTAACAAATGTACATTTCGAAAACAACGTTTTCATCGTCAGTGTTAAATATACATTATTTACATTATTTTCGTACGTTATCGTTCTAATTTAAACGATTATTCGTCACTAAATAATGACCGCGTGATTTATAATCTAAACAAACTATAAACCTCCTCGCCCTCCGGGTACTCGATCACTTCGAGTGGAAATTCAAATACGCCCACGTATTTTGCGGTTAGTTAAATTGTATAGTGTTTAGAAATAATTGTCACGGACGCCTATATTATAGCCACGTGTTATATATCACTGTAACCTAGTGTAGTTTAAGTTATTATCGATATAATTTACACGATTTTTCTTTAATAACGAAATACACATACATTACGTACCTACACAACATACTCGAAAATCGATTTTCTAAATTGTCGAAATTGTTCCGATACGAACGTTTGGCGGGAAAGGGGGAACATGGGTTTTTATTATTCGGTTGAAAAATCCACCGCACGTTCGTAAGTTTGAAGGTATCGATACAAACTTAAAAAATGAAAACCGCGATATGTCGTAATATACATTAATGTATATATTGTAATGTTTATTACAATTTATTAGAATAATAATCAACGCTATGGATTTACTTCATATGGGTTATTATTTAAATTAATTCTACGATATATAAATATACGCGTGCGTTACACGTTCTGAGAAAAATTGTTCAAATAAACCTTGACTTATTTGAATATTGTGCAACGTGTAATCGAAAGTCCATTCATATTGAGAACCCGTCGACAAGTGCGCTGTAAATATTACGATCACTGACCTTCTGTATATATCTATTAAGTTATGCTCGTCCATAAAACGTATTCCGCTCGTAGTTTTCTAAATTTTCATCACGTTCCATCAGTGTTGTCTAAGTATGTGCCGTGAGAGAAATAACGACAATTTTCAACGCCGCTATTTCCCAAAACATTTTCTGCTCGAACGAAAATAAATAATATTCGTCGCGGTACGTTCTATTATTAACATACCTTTTTAATCGCGTTCGACATTTCAGCCGACCGAAAGTAGTGTCTGCGCTTATTTTTAGACAAACCGGAGTTAATTACGTTTTGTACAACGTTCGTGAACAAAATAACAATTTAACATTGCATTCTCGAATGACATTATGATCGCGAATTCGTTATTTACGCGCGACCACAAATCGTAATATTGCGCGCGTAGTACGAGTTTTTAATTGTATACGTAATCGTGTTCTACGTGTTAGATAAGTGAACCGCTATAGTTTATTTATGGCGAAAGGTGTGTTTGATTTATTGCGCGTAAACAATATTTATGGTAATATAAGCGATTAAACCGTAAATATATATATAGCAACGACCCAAAACGGAAGTTACGCCCACGTAAAAAGGAAATGTTGTGGCGAAGGCGATAGAAATGCGCACGACGTACAGTTTTAAACGATAATTTTCGATTTAAATTCGCCCGAATTAAAGACGCGAAACGACCACCCGTTTTCGGTTGTCCGCTTCCGAAATTGGGGTTCGCGCGTTAATTAATAAGCTTTAGTTTATGTTGAACGTATTCTAATTCTAATTTTGTAGCTGAATGTACGCTCTATCTCGCGTAATGCGTCCATACAATTGTCGTACCGTCGTTCTGACGTCATCGCACCACCCATTCCACTCCACGGACGTGTGTACACTACAATTACGACGACGCAGCATCCATCAAACACGTAGCTAAGAGATGGCCTCTAAAATATTTTATTGCCCGTCGCGCGTCAAAATAACGCGTACGTACGTACCGAGTTTTAGTGTAAGTACATCAACTGAAGCGGGTATATTTGGACGTCCAAATGTCGCGAAATCGATTAACGAACAAATTCGTAACGATATATTATTATAAACGTTCTTGTTCGCGGACGTATTTATCGCGATTAAAACGTAAAAAAGTGTCCGAATCGAATACAACGTAACAATCTGTCGGGTAATGTAACCAAAAATAGGCTAGAGACAAAACAAAATCTATTTAACGAATAAAAATGTACAACGTCGATTTCGACACATACTTTTTAGTTTCTTTTAATACAATTCGTACGCGTAATAATACAATCTATTACACGCGGTGTATATATACAAAAACGCTATACAAAATCCTGGAAAATAGTTTTGTATACCTACTCCATTCAGAAATTAGACTCTTATTCGTACTTAAAACGTGAAAAGCGCCTTCCGAATTGGTATAATTCGATAAAACGCACGACGCGTCGAATTTCTTTACAGAATTGGCGCGTTTTACTGTCCATACGAATCCGAATAGTTTTATTTGCTCGCTAATTGTTTCACTAAAGCCGTCGTCGTCGCGTTACGTTCGACGAACACGTTTCGAAATTCCTAGGTAGCCTAGGTAGTTATTTCCAATCCCCCTAGGCAATGGAAATAATTATCGTCGCGCCACTAAACGGAAAACGAACGGTCCACCTTGAGAAACGACAGAGTGCCCACCGCCATCGAGATTACCAGTATGATTAGCTGCGCGTAAATTCCAAACTGGTTGCTGTAGAAGAAACTGACCGCTGCCGATATTGCCTGCAAGACACGCCGATTAACGCGGAACGCCGATAATAGCGCGACGGCTGTTACCTGCATAAACATAAACAGGGACGTGGCGGAGGCGCTATTGTCCGAATACTTGACGCCGATTATGTTGTATATCTGTGTGGTGAAACCGCTGTCGCCCAGACCCAAAAGGAAACCGCAAAAACCGGCCAAATATTTACTGCGTAAATAATAATACCGACCGTTATTTCGCGGCGGCAATTGATACGTTGAAAAATTATACTCGCTTAGGTTCGATGAACGACGTGGTTTGTGTGTCGCCGAACGGAGAATCGTTCGGTAAATTGACGAAGATCAAACAATACGCTACAAAGTTGACGAAAAAACTAATGATCAGCACGGTCGAACGACTAAGTCCTTTGAATTTCGCGTCGGATCTCGGAGACTTTTCGCCGAAAATGCCGTACAGTAAACCGCCTGCGGATTACAAATTGAATAAAAACGTACGTAAATTGATAAACGTCGATCGGACTAAAACTCGACGCCAGTACACCCGCGGTCGCTTCTCGATAAAACGTTCGCGCCCGAATTAAGGGTTAATTCTTTCGTTTTAAACGGAAAAATCGAAATAAAATTATCGTCGAACCGATTAAACGCCGCTGCTAAACGTATCGATTTGTAGGCGAGATTTAGTAGTTTAGACGCCGGCGTTTACGTAATACAATACCCGCGACTTCGCCGAGTCCAGTCAATATTCCCGTGTAGCCCAACAGCTGTTTGGTATTGGCGTTCATCGACTTGGTGAACGCGATGCACGAAGAGTACACGCTGCTGTAAAGCGACACGTGCAAACCTGTAACGATCGATGATGCGTAGGTACATGGGGCGTTTCGCAAAAATATCGACAACGACAAAAATCGCCGCATGTCGTTTTTTTTTCGTAATTTTCCTCGAAACGATGAAAATAACAACTTCGAAATTGGACATTCGCGATTTACAACGATTTTACATACCGTATGGATCACGTGTAATTGGAAAATATTAAGTTGTGTTATACTTTGTGCAAACGTTATTTCGGACATATTTCGGTAGTTCAAAATTGTGTTCCGACTAAATACGGTGTGCGTGGAGAGACACTTTGCGTGTCTCTTGCCGAAAATATACAATCGCGCTCACCGACAAACAGGAACAACGTGGACAGGAGACGCATGTCTTTGGTAGCCAATAGTCTGACCGAATTCTTCAGCTCCAGCCACGGGTTCGGCGTGCTCGCGGACAATCGTTTCACTTCGTTTTTCCGTCCCTCTGCGTCCACGGACGGTCGCAACGTGACTAGTATTAACGTGCCGAACGCGCACACCACGGCCAACACGCCGAATATTTGATTTCTGACGGGTTCGTTCAGTTCGCTCTTGTTCCGGAGCACCGAAATCATCAGCGCGTTTCCCACGCATATACTGTAACGCCGCAAACGTTCTTCAAAAGCGCCGGCCGTCGTTAAGAGCCCTCCCCCCTCCCCTATCCGAAAACATTTTCTAACGCGCATTCGTCCTACGCCATATTTGCGTTGTTTTTTGTAAAAGGCGAAGATATTGACCGAAACCGTTTGAAACACCTTCCCGTGCGATACTCCCGCCGACCGAACAGAAAAATCGCGGAGTTCAAAGTTATTCCGTAAAAACGATCGACAACGACGCACCAGCGGTATTTGTGGTATCGAGAAAATGTCGTCGTCAAAATCCGTTCGTAACCGTGTAACGCGTTGTTAAACCTGCGCAATAATGCTACCGCCGGTCGAGATAAGCTATCGTTCGTACTTTTGAAAAGTATTTCCGACGGTGCCTGTTTCGGGGTAGCGCGTCGTCGGAAAGATCGTTTTCCGCTTCGAAAAGGGCAAGAACGTAGTATTGAAGAAATACTTAAAATAAGAAATTTTTCGAATTACGCTGTTCGTGGCGGTTTATATCGTGAAAACTATACGGGTACGTCCAATGTTATTCGAGCTATTTTCGTCCATCCGTCGGAGCGAGCGCGTTTCTTAGGAGCACCCCTCCCCCGAAAAAATAAAAAGATAACCGGCGGCCGTACCTGATTTTCGACATGGCCCAAAATATCCCCGAATTTCTGGATATGGTCGACGGGTCCGAGTTCAGAGTCAAGTACGTGCCCTGTCCGGTCCAAATAATCGACGAGCCGAACCCGAGCACCGCGGACATGGTGTACAGTAGCGCGTTGGACGGCCACAGAAACGGTGTCAAGTACGTTCTGCAATAGACAATACGGTCGGTATGAAATTAGATCGACGGAAACGCGAGCGCAAACGTACATGTAACATATCGATCCCAAGTATATCGATCGGTTGCTTCCGATCGCGGTAATGATCGCCGGCGCCAACCAATTGAACGCGGCGAACGAGCCGTAAACGATGCACAAGCTCGTATAGCCGTCGCCGGAAAATGAAGGGTTCTCTTTCTCGATACTTTTCAGCACGGTTTTCTGAAATCCGTACGTTTTATATATTATATTCACGGGATTTGCCGGAAGGACGTTCGAGAATTCGTCGTTATCGCGAAATTCTTACCGATTATTTCGTCCGATCGACGACGTCTTACAATTATTGTAATTATTAATACAACTATTCGTTATATATATATATATAGCCAATTTATCGACCCGACCCGAATTTAAATTACCGATATAACGAATACGGTTTACCTGCACGTTGCTCACGGTCATGAAAGAAGTAAGCACGAACATAAAACCTACGCCCAACACGCTCACGTTCGTTAGTCTCTTGTCCATGTCAGACAATGGCTATCGCCGTCCAACTGGCCGATATCTGAACAAACTGAAAAAAAACCGCTTCGTTTTGAAAGATACGCGCGTTTTATTTATATATATATATATGTATGTAGAGACGTAATATCGGCGCGTGAACGACAATGTCGGCTCTCCTTAAACAAAAAAAACCGATTTAACGAAAACGCGATCCAATTCGCGCTGTAACTGACCGTGTTGACTTCACTACCGGTATCGTTTTCAACCTGAGACCCGTCCGTCGTCCGGCGTACGTGGTATTAATTTTCGCGAAATCTCGCACGATGAAATCAATCTCGTCCTTACAATGGCAATCGGTGGACTACACGATAGTGCGCGGCGTCGACAAATTAAAATGTGTTTTTTCCTTTAATTTAGACCGTTCATTTATTGAGCTTGATTAATGGGACGATATATAATGGGCGCGTACATGTGTCCATCGCTCTGTTACACGATGCCCGGTGTTTTTAAAATTCGTTCGAAAGCGTACACAGCCGGGTTAAATTTACACGCGCAAACTTTGGAAACGAAACCACTCGTTATTAACAAAATCGATCAATTTCCGGATTCACCCTCCCCATCCCAAAAAAAAAATAAATACGTTTTTCTCGTACGCTCGGTATAAATTATACAATAACGTCTTAGACGCTAACTTACTTAATCGTGGAACGCGATTTATTTGTACGTTAACGGGCGGAATTTGAAATTTGTATCGTCTCGGAACGTACCGTTTTAAATAATCGAGAGGTATATTCGGCACCGGCGGCCGTAATGACTCGAAAACAAAATATATCTCAATTACGACGTTTACGTTTTCCGAGGGTTGGGATACACATCGAGAGTAAAATAGTCGTCGAGTCGTTACGAATTTCCGTACCGGGACGTAAAACATAGAAATTTCTGCGGCCCCTCTCCCCTCTCACATCCCTCTGGAACAAACGCCGTATAGTTTAATAAGTACGTAGTTGACGAAACGAACCATCCGGTTCAACAACCCCTAATCGTTTAAATACATTTATCGATTCGGGGGGGGGGAGGCGTCCACGTGCGTTTACTGGATTACTACAATTGTACAATGGTACAACAATGGGCGCCACCCGAAATCGCTAAAACGAACAAATTTTTAAACGACGGACCAGAAAGCGTGGTACGAATAATATTACGTATATTTCGAACGCTATGTGTGAGTGTGTATATATATATATATATATATGTTGCTCTTGAACTTTGAACCGATCAAACAGTACGCGTCGTTCGAACCGTGTATCGTTGTCGGACATTTAGATAATTAATAGCCCGCCGCGGCGAGTGGTGTGATTGCTCCCTAAGTATACGTCAATTAGGCGTACAAAAGCG
>JAIPRN010000516.1:0-63390 GCA_025469175.1 Geopemphigus sp. TES_GeoC_2020 | reverse complement strand
TATATATATATATATATATATATATATATATTTGATTTAAAATTCGGAAAAACTAAATAAATAAGTATTTGCATGATCGTTGTATCTAAAAGTGATCGAAACTTACCATTGAGTGTTTGTTCTAGTTCATCGTACGTGAAGCAATGAATAATTTCTTCGACACACACACCTTGCAATACGGCCAAGACGCTTTGCCTCGGGTTATAAAAGCACAACGTCTGCTTTCGCCTTTTAAAGTCCGTTATTAATCCAGCGATGCCCTGGAGATTACAGAAAAAAACGCGATTATAACAACGCGAAATTCTTGTCGATAACCAATCGTCTTCAAAAACAAACGGTTCGGTTAAAACGACAGTCGAAACATATATACACGCGCGTTTCTTTCGCAAATTGAACGCCACCGTTTCGAATAAATTATATACGATTCGTACTTAAGTAGTTGTATGATTTGTTCCTTACTTTAGCAGCCGTAAAATCCGCTTCGAGTATATGTTTACAATCTACCACGACAGGAAGTTTGGACTGTCCCATTTTAACGGCCGCCCGGTCAGTTTTGGCTCGCATGAAATCGACAGCCGGGAAGTAAAGGCTGTTTTCCGGCGTTACAAGTAAATAATCCAAGCCGGTCGTCCTTAGCTAAACGAAAAAAAAAAAAACAACAATATTATTCGAATCGACAAAGTACCGGCGACGGTATAGGCGTTATTGAGACGATAATGTTCGCCGCGGCGGACGTTTCGTTTTACCTTTTTCATTTCAATATTCAAAAACGGTCTAGCCGACGGTATAAGTAGAAGCATTATGTTTATGCCTACACCGACCAAAATTCCAAGTTCCACTCCGATTGCCAGGCACAACACAAATGTCGCGAACGTCGGTATCAAATCTTTCCCTACGTACACATAATAAACGGTTTTAGAATGGCCGAAGGGCATGGACGCGCGCGGATGGTTTAAATTCGAGCGTGATTGAAAAACGTAATTTGTTTCCTATTCGTCACTGATAATGATTTACGAAAAACAAATTTATCGTCGTCACTTGTGAACCTATTGGCATAATAAAATGTTCTTCTTCCTCGCCTTTTCCCCAGCTATTTGGCCACCTTGGTCCTCACTTGACCCAATCTTCCACATCATTCACGCGCACACCACTTCTTCTTTGATCTTTCTCTTCTTCCTTCAACGCTAAATTCCCATAACCGTTCATATTGCTTCCGAATCTTCTTTGAACATGCCCAAACCATCTAACCACTCTCATCTTATCCACGCTATTCCTACGTTTTCTCTTACGTACTCATTTCTTGCCCTATCTTCTCTCGTCACTCCACTCATCCATCTAAGCATTCTCATCTCGGCTACACTTATTCTCTGCTCTATTTTCTTATCCACCGCCCAAACACTAAATCATACAACATAATTGGTGTCATTACAATCTTATAGAACTTACTTTTCAGCCTCATTGGAATTTTCATATCGCACAAGATACAAGACAAGGCTTAATAAAATGTTAATTACTTAATCGTTATATATATATTATATTAATTATTATTCGCCGAAAATATGAACAATCGCGTAATTCGTAATTTAATTTGTAATAAGTGCTCCGGAGTATTTTGATTTTTGATGAAAAAACGTATTCGAATAATTTGTTCGCGGTCAACTTTAAATTTAGTTATAGAGCCAACGTTTCGGGAAACATTCGTAATTTAGTATTCGCTATGTTATTAATTAATTTTAACGTAGGTTCGTCGTTAATTAACGGTTTTACTTGGGTAATCGATATAGATTTTGTTTTATTTGTTCAACGGAGTCGAAATAATTCGCGTTATTCGGTTACGTACTAAGAACCGAATTATTTCGTATTGGTGCCAAAGCCGCGTTCCGAATTAAACGGTTTAACGTTACTCGTAATATAAAACGCGAACGAATCGAATTCGGCGAGGGTATTTTGAAAAAAAAGAAATTTTTAAAACGCGTATCGAGCGTTTACGGTGACCCTAAACGCGATACATAAAAGAGTGACTACTACACTACGATTGTCAGTATCGTTGGCCACCCCCCGACAATTAAAAAAACCGCGAAGACACGATAGACCAAAAAAAACAAAAAAAAACACAACTTACGGCTGGATTTCCACATGGGTTTGACGATCTCGTACTCGATCATGAAAATGACGGCGCTAATGATGACCGCCGCCAGGGCCGCTTTGGGTATGAAGTAAAAGTACGGCGTCAACAAGCTCAGCGCCAAAATAATCAGCACGCCTGTTGTACACGCGAAATACGCGGAGAAACACACGCGTCCCCCCCGGCCCGTGCCCGGCGGCCGACAGGCAAACACGCGACAACAAGTTAGAGCGGTTTTTCGTCGTTACCGAGACATTTTTCGGAGGGTTTGGCCGAGTTCGGTCAACTACCTGTGTACATGCCGCCCATCGGTGTCCGGACGCCGCTGGCGTGATTCACGGCGCTCCGCGAAAACGACCCCGTCACCGGCATGGACGACACGAACGAGCCCAGCAGGTTGCAAACGCCCAGGCAATACAGTTCTTGGGTGGCGTCCACGGAGTTCCCGCTGGCTGTAACGTCGAAACGATTAAATAGCCGCGGTGACGTCGGCGCGGGGGACGAACGCGCGTACCGAAAGCTTTGGCGATGGCGACGTTCCCCAGGACGGCGATCACTGGCACCAAGACGATGGACGATCCCAGATCCCGGCACATGTCTACGAAGCTCACCGTTTTGTCGTTCAGTACCGTCCCGAACGGCGGAAATTTCAACGGCGGCAAGCCCGATCTTACTTTCCCTTCAAAACGTACATCGGCCAATTTATAGTACAGATCGATCGCGTCGATACACGCGCGCCTCAATAATCTAGAAATTATTTCGTTTCAAACGCGCGTAATTACGCGCAATACGTAATAACCCTCCCGTCGGTTATGTTTCTTTTTTTCGTCTTAACGCCCCGGGAAAATTATTTCGAAAATCCCTCCCCCCGCCTCGTAATATACTCTCGCGGCTACCCCCTCTACTAATCGTACATTATCGTAGGCAAAATAATCGCGCTATTTTCGTTATTTTCGCCAGTAATCCGTACTATTTGTACCTAATCAAATCGACTATCGCTTCCTTTCCGCCCTATTTATTACGGAAAAAAGGGCAATTACATAATCAAAAGGTTGAAAGCGCGCGGCGTTTCCTATCGAAATAAAGGTCAACTATTTTCGATAAGTTTAAAAATAAAACGGACCGTGTAAACAATTTGCAAATAAACCAACTCGAAAATATTGTATGTTTATACCGTACGTTATAAAAAGGCGTTTTATAATTGTATTTAAGAGTAACCGAAATAGTCGCGAATTTTTCCAATTTTATAAAGTATTATAGCGCAAACATACAGGAACACAGAGGTCATATTTTAAAATGAATTTTATTTTACCGATTAAAGTGACAAAAGGTTTCGAATTCGGAGTGTGACACCAGTACGCGATCATTGAACAAGCGAGCACGATTAACGCGTTCCTGGATATCGAGAGCAGCCACAGTCCTTTCATAATTGTCCTTTGTTTGCTGGACGGCTTACCGTTAGGACCAACCAATTTGATGTCTTTCACTTTCTAAAAAAAAAACGGGATCGTCGTTAGCGTACTCGGGAAAATGAAATTCGGCCAGGATTACGCGTTATTTACTCGGAGTAATAATAGTATAATGATGGAAGTGACTCCTAGAATTGTGTCGTTCAGATTGAATTTGTCGATTTCCCGGTACACTTTCAGCAGACAATCCAAAAAGCCTTCCGATTCAAACTTCAAGCCGAGAAGACCCTTTAACTGGGACACTGCTATAATAACGGACGTGGCCGACGTGAAACCAACGGTCACCGGGATGGAAATGAAGTCGATTAACACGCCTAAAAGTAAAACGTATATATTTATGTAGTCACGACGGATCTTGTACGTGCGTAATTTTTTTTTATAAACAAAACATAAATAATGATTACCTAACGAATAATATAAAGTCTATATTCGTCGATTATGGCGGTTCTTTTAAATAAGATTATAATAGCAAAAATAACTATCACGTTAATCGAAGTATCAAAGGTACGACGCCGTATGCCTGAATATGCATAAATAATATTCGAAAAGTATCAGATAACAAGAAAAAAATTATTACGCAACAGAAATTACGCACAGAAACTTAATATTGTAACGTCGACAACGAACGTTAAGTTCGAGTAGTGTTTCAACCACGCGAGTATATCGATGGATCACGAACAATTTCGAAAGAAACTAACGTAAAATTTAAAAGGTAAACGAACAATTTTCGATATTATTTATTATTTATCGCGAACGTTCTAAATTTACGATATTTTATTGACACAGAGGAGGTAGGTATGGTACACAACCGATGTACGATAGTAAAGTTTGAGAAATTCATTTTTTAGGTTCCGAGCGATTCTTTAAATTTCAAAAAATGTACAAAAGAATTTCAGGAATATTACGTCTATCAGATTATCGATAGGTATTTAAAAAATGTTAAAGACTCGACCATGGTCGACATAATTATATATATATATATATATATATTTGTTTGTTTGACGGACGGTTAAAATTTTAATCGTGAAAGATAATTTTCATAAGCGCTCGTAATTTGAGTGTGCCTACACAAGTTCACTCGGAATCGTTTTTCAATTACGAAGATTTATCGTTATTTCGAATTTATAATAAAATACCGACTCGAGCGAAATATGTAAGTGAGATCGCCGTATCGTTTTGTAAAATTACGCTATCGCCGTACGCGAATGACTAAATTGGATTCTATAAAATTTGAAGCCATAAATCGAGCGTTTAAAAATGATGGGCAGACGTGAAATATTTCGATTATTTATTTTGATAACGTATGTTCTTTTCGTTGTAATTTCAATGGCGCTACAAACGGACACCCATATTTTACAGAAGCGGATCGTCGATCTATAAATTAATCGGCGTTAAAAGACTACGCTCAAAAACAATTCGTCTAGACATACACATTGAATCGATAACGTAAAAACATCTAGCGATGCGCACTTACTGTGTGTTATGTTGATACTTGGCGTGTACAACGCATAATACTCTGTGGCGTATACTACGTACGTTATTGTCCGTAATTATTATCGTTTAACTCTTTGAGATAGAAAAATATTTAATAAGTTTTATGTTGCGATAAATGAAGCGAATCGATTTTTTAAAATTAAAATTTTTTAAAGTTAAAATAACGATTGCATAATTACATGATTACATAATTCGTCGAACGATACGACGATAATATATATATAATTAACGAATTAAAAAAATAAAGTAATTTCGATATATTCTTTTGATAACTAACGTTCAAACCGAACATAAATCGTAAGTACGTCAATATCGACTTTACGTACGCATTATAAATCGAAACGTAATTTTTGAAAACGCGTCGTTATTTAAACGTTTTAAGCAATAATAAAGCATCGTGTACGAAAAAGGAAAAACGTTTCCGAACGTAATTCGCGGTTGACCGAACCGACGTATCGATCTTATAAATATGGAATATTTTTTTAAGATTACGCGTTGTATACGTATATATTAAAATAAAATATAACTGTTTTTTTTTCGAGATTATCGGTAAAACATAACAAACACTACGGAATATTCGTTTCACAAACGATATACAACGAACCCCGTTACTTTACAATTATCGGCTTTCGGTCGCGTTATCCGAAGTATTTTTACGTAAAGTAAAAGCAGCGCCATGGTACGATAATTAAAACGCTGACGTCTATAAACGTGTAAAGTACGATCGGAAAAAATTATATTATAAATCATGACCCTTGTTACGCGTACTAACATTTTTTTCTTTTTAATAGTATATAATCAAACCGCGTAAGTTACGTAATAAACGCATTTTTTTGTTTTTTAATCACTTTTTTTATATTTACAAGAGAACCTACTCGATATTACTTAAGCATTAGCCAGGAAGTATATAAACCGGTTTATTTTTAACGACGAGCGTCTTTTTTTCCTGATACTTTACCTAATACAAGCGATAATTTTTTTGTCGACAGGAAACATGGTTTTATTCGACAGTACGGTATTATGTCTGATGACTTACGTCGTCGTAATCGTCGCGTTACTTACTCTGTACTTAAAATATCGGTACACGTTTTGGCAACGTCAAGGATGCCCGGTGCCATTGAAACCCCATATTATTTATGGACATACTAGGGAAGTAACCGAAATGAAAACATGGGTAGGCGAACATTACGCCAACATCTATTATAACACCGACGGTTACAAGTTCGCCGGGTTCTATCAGTTTCAAAAGCCGAAGCTCATGATTAGAGATTTAGACATAATCAGGGACGTGTTCACCAAGGAATTTTCGACGTTCCCTAACCGCGGTATAGTGTTCGACGACAAACTAGAACCACTTACCGGAAATTTGTTGACACTGGAAGGCCACAAATGGAAGGTTTTAAGAAATAAGTTGACACCAGCGTTTACAATTGGAAAAATAAAGAACATGATCGACCTGATAGATGGCAGAGCTAAAGAAATGGTCAGGATTCTTGAGTCACCAGCAGAAATTGGCGATCAAGTATATATATATATATAAATTTATGATAATCGTTTTAAATAAATAAAAAATGTATCGTCTTAAATTTAAATTTAAAAAAAAAATCAATCGAAATATGTTAACGTAGATTCAATTGTGACGGTTCGATTTACGTTATTTATCGTTTTATTTTAGATAGAATTCAAAGAACTTTTGGCTCGATTTTCAACCGACGTCATTAGTATTGTAGCATTTGGATTCGAAACTAACTCGTTAGCAAATCCTGACGCCGAATTCCGAAAAGTCGGCAGAATGTTGTTCTCCACTAATCTGGAAACGATCGCGAGAAACGCATTGAACGCGCTGGCGCCGAATTTGATTGGCCTGTTAAAAGTTCGAAGTGTCAAAAAAGAATATGCCGATTTCTTCTTCAATGTAGTTAACGACACGGTCAGATACAGAGAACAGAACGGTATACAACGAAATGATTTTCTAGACTTGCTAATGAAAATTAAAAAAGGGCACAATTTAACTTCCGAAGAAGACAGCAAATCCATATTCGACGAAGAAAACAGCAGAAACGGTAGGTATTTCACATTAAGTACATTTCAAGTTTTAGTTTACCTTAAAGGATTTAGCGTGACGTAATGTTCTAGATTTTGAATTTACCATGGACGTATTAGCGGCTCAATGTTTTGTGTGGTTCATCGGAGGCTATGAAACTTCGTCTATTACGCTAACGTTTACTTTCTTTGAACTGGCCCAGAACCCGAAAGTACAGGCAAGGGCGCAAGAGGAGATTGATACAATACTCGGCAAACACAACGGAAAACTGACATACGAGATACTGCAAGAAATGACCTATTTAGATATGATCGTATCTGGTTTGTATTGTAAATCGATTATTTAGGTATAAACATTTACTCATTACGATTTGAAATGTAGAAGCCCTACGAAAGTACCCACCGGTACCTAATTTAACCAGAAAGACGGTAAAACCATATAAGTTCCCAGACTCGGATTTCACCCTTGCTAAAGGTCTTCAGGTGGTCATACCAGTGTATGGTATCCATAACGACCCAAAGTATTGGCCAGAACCGGAAAAATTCATTCCGGACAGATTTACAGAAGATGAAAAACATAATAGACCACAATACGCATATATACCGTTTGGTGCGGGTCCCAGACTTTGCATAGGTAAACGTTGTATTATAATATGTAATAATTTTAAATATATATTACGTTATTTGTTTTAGGTATGCGTTTTGGAATAATGCAAGTAAAAGTCGCTTTAGTCAGGATATTATCGACTTACGACGTATCATTGTCAAAAAATATGAAATTGCCGATCAAACTGAACCCAAAAACCATACCAGCGAATCCTGAAGGTGGTATGTTTCTTAATGTCGCCCAGAGAAAACGGTGAACGATATATTTTTGTTAGCGTGTACAATCGCGTTATTTAAACGTAAACAAGATTAATATTAATTATATTTATTAAAACGGTAATACGTACCTAGTTTAAGTGATCCCATAATGAACTGTAAAATACCGGACAAAAAACATAATAATACGGCGTAATCGGAGTTCCTGTTGAAAACTTGTCGGTAAGTCATCAGCGACATTAAAGCTGTAGGCCCAATGGTGATGTCTTTACAACTACCGAATACTGTATACACAATGCATCCCGCAAACGCGGAATATAAGCCATACTGTAAACATAAAATAAAAATCGCGCGTGCCTAATATTAAAAAAAATATTAGTTCGACATAATCAAAATAATGTATTTTATTTTGACAATTAGAATAAAAGAAGATTATTCCTCCGTACCGCGACAATAAAAAAGTATAAGTTAATTAAAATACCTACTATTAATAACAATAATAGATACTTGTAGTGCGTTAAGAACTTAAGTCGATACAATTTTTATTAGAAAACGGAATTTTTTCGCTTTAATTTCGTACAGAAGTATATTTGTATAATGGATCGTGGTTCTTTAAAAAAAAATGTGTACGGTTAACGCTACATTTCAAATTTATTTCGTCGCTTTATTTTATTTCGTTTAATGTTATCTTTTTTGATATGTTTATTGTTGGCGTCAAAGTCGATTACGATTGTAGTTTTATGTGTCAATGTTGACGTACAGTTTATGTGATGTAGCAGATGCGCAAATAATCTATAAACCTACATGTTTAACGTTAAAAAGTAAAAATTAAAACCACACCAATTGAAAGAAGATATCGATAGGGCCTAAACATTTTGTTCGTATTTATATAATACAATTAAATTGTATTTGCCCGTTTGAAATAATATTATATCGTGTTTATATAAAAACAAATAAAGTACGGTAACGACATTTGAATACTAAAAATGTAACACACAAGTACCTGTATAATAATTTATATCAAGATATAGGTATTCAATATATTTCATCTAATTCGGGTATTTGTATCTTATGTGAAAAATAGACATTCTACACTACTATTTTACATAAATACGATATAGAATATATATGATAACCGAATTACCTTATGTTAACAGATAAGCCTGCAAAATAAACAATAATTTGTTGACCATATCATATTAGTTAATACTTATTAGTGGCTGAAGATAACAAGTACACGCCAGTGTCTGGTTACATACAAAGCAAAATAGGATCTTTTAATAACAACGCTTAAACAAAATAAACTAAAAGGTGTTTTGTCGTTATCGTACTTGTAATTTGTTTAATTTAATACGCTTTATAAAAAATTCCCGATACATAATTTATTGTAAAAATTACTTTATATATCGTTACGAACACAAAAGCGTACTTTCGGTATTTCATTTAATTAATAAATATTCATTAATAACTTCATATAGAAAAATATATGTGCTGAGAAATATCCGATATACTCTAACATATTCTAAAATATTTTAAAGAAACCTACAATTTTAATCAAATGTTTTATCTATAAATAAAAAAATTAAACTATGTGTCGGTAATAGAAGAAAACAACGACTATTATAAAAAAATATAATAGAGATATAACGCAAAATTTTCGACAATGTTTCTCGTTATAAAGAATAGTATCTTGGTAGGTTCGTGTACTTTTCAAAAATAATCGAAAAAAAGTACACGGAAAAAACATATTTTTTTGAATTAAACTACTCTAAATAAGCTTTAAACATAGTAAAAAAAGCAAAAAATACGTCCGAAACGTTAAAATTTGCATAAAAAACGTTTATATTATGTTAAGAATTTCATAAAAGACTTTTTGATTATCTACTGTTCATAGCTGATACCTAACATTATTACAACAACGACGAAAATATAAAAATGTAATATATATATATAAACTCGTAATTTAAATTTTAACTTAAAAATATATACGTCATAATACATAACAAATCGACATAGTGAACGAGAATAAAATGAAACCCATAAATAATTAACGCTTATATTGTTATCCGTTTATCTTTCGTTCAGACTTCTATAAGTATCGTACCTCCGATAAAAAAAATATTTTCTACGATAATATCGCATTTCTAATTGTAAATACGCAAAACGTGTATTTATATACCTACACTATTTAATCCGATCTACTACGAATATATATTTGTCTCACTTGTGGCTCTAGTCCTGCAAGTGTGGCGTAAGCCAGCCCTTGAGGCATGACGGTTAGCCCAACAGTGACCCCGGCAATCAAGTCACTGACAGCTTGATCTCCATCGTACTTGGGTAGCCAAGAAACGATCGGTATACGTTTTCGGAACAACTTGCCAATAGACTGATACCGTTTTGGTCGGTATTTGGCGTCCCCGTGGTATTCTGACATGACGAATGCTGTTTAAATATCTGTAAATAAAAATAATAGAATATCGTTATTAGCGTATAATTCAACGTGTCGCTAGATAAATTTCTGGATAAACAATATAAGTTTATCGAGGTTAATTAATTTATTAATCTTCTAACGTAAACCGGCTAAATAGTATTTTACACATACCACGCATATCTATGCTATTATTAAAAACTCGGGCGCGCGCGCGCACACACATACACACACACACACACACACACACACACACACACACACATTATACAGTGTATAGCGAAAAGAAAAAATTATTCCGACAATAATATTTTTCTCTTAATGTATTTATTGCAAACTTACTTTGTTTTTAATTTGTGTGTAACAAATAAGATTAGAATATTAACGTAGAATTCAAAATTTACGGTTCAATAATCATTATAGTTCTACAGAAAATATAAATAATAAAAATTAATCTCGTGAGTCGAATTAAAAATGAATGACATTATTTATTAATGTATAATATTTAAAGGAGATATCGATTATAATTTTATAAAACGTACGCAATTATTTAGTCTATTTTTATATATTGAAGCCAAAAATTCTTGACATATATCATCGGGAGAGTTATAAAATGTCAATTGTTATTAAAAATCATTAAGTTTCAATAACTAATGAATTTAATTAAGCGCCCGTACAAGCTATACATATTACATATTCAGCATACTTACAAATGTTAAATCTGTAAAACATTTTACAAAATTATAATTAAACATTTTCGTTAGTTGTTACTAGTTTATATTATACGTAATAAAATATAAAGCGAATAATTTAATAAATAGGCGGGGTAGTCTTTTAGATCCTACTAAAGCGCAATCGTGACTTGGGCGGTCTAATAAGATCGTTATTTGAAAAGCGATAATTATTTTATGTATATTCGCATATAGCTCACGGTGGTCATAATAAAATTGTCTAATGATTTTTGTTAAAAGTTAAAAAGGATTTTGAAATCGGAGACCCGGACTTTTGTAACACTGACGACGTTAGCGAGTGCCGATCAAAACTGAAACCGCGATGGCCGAAATTCGATATCGAATTGTCGAGTTTTTTTATTCCCGCATTGCTCGGGGATTCCCCATTCGCACAAATTAGGTGGCCATCGACGGTCCCGAAGTCGAAACTTAGCAATGGTAAACACCAACCATTTATGTCCCGGACGATGTACGAAAAATCGACGCGACCAGACTTATCGGCTGTATCTTATCTGTACGTGCTTGAAATTTCACGAAAACTCGTGTCGTAGCTGCTGAGTAAAACGGAGCAAACGGTTTCGCATTTCGAGTGAACGCCAAAAGGACGCGTCAATTAAACCTATCGCAGGGTTGTTTTAGGTTATCTAAAGGGGGAAATTTTCGAACCAACCAACGAACAACGTTCAAACACAATATTAAACGAAAATCGTAGACGCGCATAAAAAATAAGAACGTAAATATCGTACGTACATTAATGAAAAACTAACAACAAGCGACTGACGCGTCACAAATTCGTATTTTTGTCGAAACGCTTTTATTATCCACGGTAAACATTATTATTATTATCATCGAGAACGCAAGAGAGAATTGCAACGTATTTTATAAACTACGTAAATATCGGTGGTGTGTGCCTATTCGTATTATAAATATCTATTGTGGGCCAGACAAACTGTTCGACCACAAACCGCCGGGGTTCCGAAACGTGCGAAACCGAACGAAAACAAAACGCCGACGACAACGACACGATACGACACACCGACAATTGTCGACGCGTCGTGTGTGACCGACCGACGTCGTCGGACGAAATCCGAATGCAACCGCGCGTCACGCAACGGTGCCCGACGTACAAGAGATATCGTTCGTAATGAACGGATCGAATCTGCGCGTTGTAAAAGGACGCGCCGTAGCCGTTCGGTATTGTCGGGGGGGGGGGATATTCGTGTAGCGAAACTTCCGTGACACAATGGTAACCAATTGGTATTGTGCGTATTTTCTACATCGACCTTGGTTCCGTAGTAGTAAAAACCACACTTACCACGTTGTATAGGCGCGTAAACAAAGTCGATGGCGCGCCTAAGGACGTCGGTCGAGATAAAAAACGAACGACGATTGGTTACGTGCGGATTCTCCGTTGTGAAATCGGCAGACCACGGTGGTCCTCGTAAGACGGTGCGCGCGCGTGTAAGAGAAATTGTGACACGGCGCTTCGTTGTTATACGCCACATCAAGGTTCGGCAATAATTTTTCGGCTCCGAGTTACCTTTTCACGGTAGCCCGTTGTTCGTCATTAGATTGGTCAACGGACTTAATTAAGTTTCCATCTCGGCGAGACGATTTTATTAGAACATCGTATCGTTTGGTTAATCCTCGGGGAATATTTATCACGTATCGACTAAAAACGCCGAATCGAACAAGTTTTTATGAAAACCGTATACAATTGTACCGAAATCGGTTACGGTTTTAAACAGATACTGCCGAATACTTAAAATTGACGCTCATTTATGTAAATTCAGACGTACAAATGCTGTGTTATATACGCACGTCGATTGATTTAGAGACGACCAACATTTAAGACTATCATAATTCGTAACGTCGAACGCTAAATAAATATTTTCAAACTCCCAGTTATTTATAATTTGTACGTAAATGTTAATTGTAATTATTGCACAACAACGCTCAATTTGATGAACTTTTTGCTAAAATAAAAGAATTATTATTACCGAACCTTCGTATCATAAATGCGTACAGTGCAGATATACAATGTCTACGTGAGGGTCTCTGTATATGTATTAAACATGAAGATATTACGATAAATAAACGTGATAAACGTTAATTGAACGGATTCCATAGCGGACGAATAATTTTTATAATATTTAAACAGCACGAAAAATGGGTGTATTCTTTAAACGCGAATCTAACGTGGAAAATATGACGTTTTTGTTTATGCGCGCTATACTTTTATACAAGACGCACTAACGACACATGATCGATGCGTTACAAATGATAGTGCGAACAACAAATGTTTGCTTTTGAAAGTGCTGCGTAAATAAACGTACTGTGAGCTATTTAAGTTCTATTCTAATAATAATTTATAGCTGTGAATTCATTTACAGTTTAACGTTCTATCACAATGCTCACCGGGTTATTTAAATGAGTTATAAATTCGTATAAAATAATTATATTTCTATATAGTCCTCGATTAAAAATATTAAAACCATAATACAATTCGATTATTATAATATCAAATTCAAAACGCGCGATTAAATTTTAATAATTTATACAATTTTTTGATTTCGTATTAAAGAATTTTAAAATAAACGTATATATTTTTAAATAAAACAGATATTTTATCCAGTGTTTTATTATAGGATAATTTATACGTGTTTTGTATACAAAGCAGAAAGTCACAAAAATAGCAGAAGGTTCTAAAATAGTTTGCTTAATTGTTAATTATTAATTTGCCGTTAAGTTTCTTAAGTTTATCGACATTTCGGGAATAGTTTAGAGTTTTATGATACCCCAATATCCAAAGACTCATATTTATAAAGGTCAGTATCATTTTTGTTTAAATAACGTACAGCGTAGATATAGCGAAGAAATATGTTAAATTATTACTTTATAAAATTAGGATTTAGATTAAAGTTATAATACAACTAATAGAATCATCCATCCTAAAGTTCAACAAAACTAAGCTAATTTATCTTTGCCTGACGACTTGTTAACATTATATTAAATATCTATAAACTTGAAAATAAAATCTGAAATCATTTCCGTAATAAACTTTTTGCTGAATGTCGTGTATCTAATAACAAATAATATTTTAATATGAACTTGCGAAGGGTTTTTATATAAAACTATTCAAATCGAGCGAACACAATAGGAACTAAATATATTATAAGCAAATATTTAATTAATCTGGTAAATGTTAAATAATAAAAACGAGTATAAACGTAATATACATAATCAATTTTTACGTAAAAAATTATTGAATATAATATTTATATTTATAAATAGATTTGAAACATTAAATAACTGTCATAAATTATATTTTTGAGAAATATACAAATTAAATATATATAACTAAATATCCTTTCAAAGAATTATTTTATTTTATGTTATCAAAGTATCACCATATATACTATACAGTGCTGTGAAAGCTATCTAAACTATAAGATTTAATATATGGTAGAGAAAGCTCATATATTTTATAAACGGGTTTTGTAATCGTAATATATTAACGATATTTATATTCGTTTAAAAATGTAAATTCGTTTAAAAATGTAAATTCGCTTATACAATAGTGATAGTTTTTAAATACGTAATTATAAAATTTATCTATTTATTAGTTTGTTGACATTATGACTTTTCACTTATAAAAATATGTCGAATAATTATTAAATATTGATTAATAGCGACATTTTAAATTCGTCACAAAAATAAAATTTTCGTCGAAAATGTCAATATTTGTATACACGTTATTAAAATAATATTATTCGTTTGATTCGTCTACAGTTTTACAAAATATGCAGTCAGCGAAAATGTAAAATAATTTTTATCGATACGTATATGATGGTGTTATGTAAAATTTTTATAAATATGAATCGTAAGTATTATATTATACCTATATGCATATCGTATATATCAATATTATACAATAATTGACAGTTGAAACTAATTTCCGATTAGAGTCGGATTACATCTTAATAATTATATAATGGGTATTTTAAAAACGAATACACACATTTTTTTATTATTATTATTTTTGGATTACATTTTTTTTAAATGAACGAAATATTTATGTACTAAAGAATGTATAATTCTGAATTATCTTTAAATTGATTACGCTAGGATAACAAAAAAAATAACCATAACTTAATTATGTACAACAATATTTTAAATGTATAATTCTATCTATTATAGTCAAAAATACCGAAATCAGAACTAATTAAAAGTATAGTACAATACAATATATCGATTCTAAGTATATTAAAATTGTTTATAGTATATCGAACATACCATATTATAATAAATTGTATTTTTCAATCAAACAGAATAAAAAACCTTACACGAAAAGATATTACATGGTGACTGTACTGTCACACGCCCACATACTACAAATACTCAGTGAAATAAATTTATTGTAAATAATATTAATTATTAGTTTGGAAAATAATGAAAAACGATTCACTAAATTAAAAAGTCATGCATAAAAATATTTTTGAAAGAAAATTTTTGTATTATTTAAAAGGTATATATGTGTGAAGACACTTAAAATATTATTTAGTCAATTTCCGATAAAATTGCATTCTCAAAACTACAAATGTTTAAAGTCGAATAATAATAATAATAAAACGATTAATATTTAATATTAGTCCGCAACTTGAATGACCTTTAGAATGAAATACAATTAAGGAAATTATAGTAAAAATTAATAAATAATAACCAAAATAATCTTACGTTCTAATTTATTGATATACTTAATGGTTTATCTCGGCAGTCGGTATAGCAAGAAATAGATAAAATTTAAATATTTGCGAATTTTAAATAGTTTTATAACAGCTGTTATTGAATAGTTTTGCATCAATATACTTTAAAAATAAAAAAGTTATTTTTTACGATGATTTATAAAAACTGTAAGTGTAAATATGCTCTAAAGTTTCATTTGAAACGGAAAGAAAACGTCAAGCTTTTGTAAATACGTATATTTTATCCGATATTTAATTATCCCTTAAATGGTAAATACATGGTCAATCACCGTAAAATAAATGAACGTCAAATGTAAATAAAATATTAGTAAAAGGTAAAACTGAATTTGAACTTGAATAAATACAAATAGTGAAAAAACCGGTCGAGCAATATGATTGTACAACATTAATGTACTGTGTGTGTTTATAAACGTAAATGGGTAACTGAATTAACGAAAAATTATTCCAAATTCCTTATAAATAATTTGACAATATGTAGGAATGTAAAAATACTTCGCTACGTATATGCTATAAATAAAATGGTAAAATTAATTACACGTTTAATACGTTAGTTTTTTCGGGTCAAATGGAGGTTTAAGACTAAGGTGGCCGACCCCAAATAGATAGGATAAAGGCGAGGATGATGATGATAAATACGTTAATTTTCATTTTATTTATAACACGGAGTTATAAAGTCTATTTTAATATGAAAAAAAATCAACTTTTTAAATTCGCATTAATCTTCCCATAGTTATTCACAATTTTACAAATACAACACCACAATAATACATTATATATAATCGCCGTTACGTAATATGTAATATAATAACTTGTTAAAACCAATATTTGTGTAAATTATTACGTTTATGTAATTTCAACTCGTTTTACACTACAATAGTGTAGTCTGTAATCTCTATAAAGATCGAGTAACCTAGAGTGGACGATTTTTTAAACGCGTATCTTATATACGCCGGTGGTTTATTTCAGATTCAACGTAAACGCTTCGCGTTTTCTCTGAATACGTTTTAACAATTTCCTATAAAAAAATCCTACGACCAAAGGAGAATAAATATGGCGTATTCGAAATATTCGTAAATGAATAATGATTCGTTGTTTATTCATTTATCTATGGTATTATTATAGTGAAACGCGGTTTCTATGCAAATTTGGTTGTAGTGCGAACACGCGACTGTTCGAACGAAAATTTGAAACTATCCATCTCGTCCTCCTCCTCTTCATTTCCTCCGTAAATTATAATTTCTCGAGAGCCGGGGAGCATTTGGAAGGGGAGAATTAAACGGAGGAATATGGTATACACTCACATTGTGTCTGCATCATACTTGTGACTCAAACGCCGATTTCGAACGTAAAAAACGAACGCAAATCGAGAGAGTGACAGTGAGAGCAGAATACCATAAAAACACGATTGTAGGGATATCGGTTATGTTTACAAGGTTGAACGACGAAGCGAGTTTAACGCATGCCTACATATAATGAGTTGTAACAATGATAATCGAAATTGTCGGTTTTTAACGGCCGACGCAGGGGGGACACCATACACTACGGTTATTATTGCGTTATTGATCGATAAGTATCACGACACCTCGGAGATGATGAATAGATCTCAGTTATGCTGGCGTCGCACGTCATATTATTGTTGTTCGTATCTCCTGCGTAACGTGTCCTCCGCCGCCACAATGAATACATAGTACGTGTACGGTGTATATTAAGTCATAGTTGCAGGGACGGGATACAAGGTGAATAACTATGGCATAGGGGAGAGGCTGAACCATCTCTACCCTCCTCTTGGATACTAAAAAAAAATGTCGACGATACCTATCCAATTTGTAGGCGACTTAAAAAACACCGTACCAGTTAAATAGCGTTAATTGCGTGGTTATTCGCTTTCACGGATAAATATATAATTTAACGAAAACTTGGCAGAAATTATGACTTTGGAATTGTTCGTACCGTCAAATTTTGATAAATATAACGAACATAATGTTATTGAAAGAAGCGGCGACGACATATGGTTAAGACAGGCGTTTAAAATCGGAAATAGTCGTTTGAAAAAATAAATCCAACGAAATTCGAATAATAAAACTGGATAGTTAATTGAACATCAAATTATCGGGACAAATCGTTTTCGATAATAAAAGGTCCGTTTCAAATATTTAAAACAATACCCGGTAAGTAACCATAAAAAAACAGCTAACGTTAAAGAAACATTTTTTTCAATTGAGTGATCGAAAAATTACGGCGCGACCGACCGTTTATAAATGGACTTAACGGTTTTACGCGTTCGTAAGCGTAAATTCAAATTATTTTTATCGCGTTAAAACCAAGTAAGTTTTCGAAATACCTATACAATATACGTATATAATCGAATTACAATTCGATTTGTAAGCGTTTAAATTTAAAAGCGCGTTTTTTTCGTGTTTCTATTCAACGCCCTATAGATTATAATCGGTACAGTTATTCGAAATACTACGTTATACTGGCGCGCGCGTTTACCGTAAATATTATATAAGAGCGGCGCGTACGTGCGCGTGCGTTCGTGTAAACACGCGAATGGAATCAGCGCGGCTACGACGACGACAACGACCCGCGTTTTCCTCCGCAGTCCCGGGCGACGAGTACGATTTACAATTAACGAAACCGCGAAAACGAGACGGATCGACGTCTCCGGTTATGGTAACGGCGTGGATTGAACGTACGCGACGCGTGCGCGCGTGTTAAAGTCTATGATGACGGCGAGTCGACGAACCGTTCGAGCGGCGTTCCTTACCTCGCGCAATACACGCAGCAGCAGTGGGCGACGT
The DNA here is from genome assembly GCA_025469175.1 of Geopemphigus sp. TES_GeoC_2020. Classification (NCBI taxonomy): domain Eukaryota; kingdom Metazoa; phylum Arthropoda; class Insecta; order Hemiptera; family Aphididae; genus Geopemphigus; species Geopemphigus sp. TES_GeoC_2020. The sequence goes on along the minus strand of JAIPRN010000516.1, from coordinate 44,711 downwards.
CGACGGTGACGACGGCGGACGATAAACAGCGGCGCCGTTATTGTACGCGACGTGCGCCGGACATAACGGGGACGTCGATGTGTTGTGGGGTTGCGACGACGAAACCGTTCATAACCGTCGTGACATGGGTATCGTGCGCGAGACGAACGGGGCGCCGAATCGATACACCGAATAGCGGCGACGCGTAGAACGACGATTACCACGGACCAAGACCGACGACGAGAATAAAACAGCGTGCTCGCGCGACGACTGATGGCGTGGAACAGCTCATGCCGCGGTGGTACGCCACCGTTTCGGTCGTCCACCGGGTCTCGTCGTCCGCGTCGTCGTACATGCGCGGCGGCGCGTGTGCGCGTGTGTACGCGTGTAATCCGCCGGGCGTCTCTCGGATTTTCGTTTCTTCTACGTAGCCGTGCATTGCGCGCGCCGTTCGAATTCTCGCAGCGGCGGGGCACGCGGGCCGCCGCGCCGTAAATTCGAAAATATCGTCGCGTTCCGTAGCGGCGGATACGCGAAAAAGAATAGTTTGTACATTTTTATCGGCAATTTCGTAATACCCGCGAATAAAGTGATCGGTCGAACTACGGGATCCATCTACGGACTTATCTATCGGTACGACGCGGTCCCGTAGTTTATGTTCGAATCCGATATTTCGTCCGGCGATTTCGATTACACCTCGACATTTGGCATTTAAGACATTTGAACCCCAACCTCCGCGAACAACAATCGGTAAACAGGTACCTACCACGGATAATATTCGCGCGTGACCTATCCGAATCTAAACTCCGCCGGACTATTAGATTGCGTTTGAAAAATGGTCGCGGTACTTTATAGTTATACGAATTTGGTCGATCGAACGAATTTACGTTTTTTTTAAACGTATTCTAATCCTTAAATATTCGATAAGAATAAATTTTATGACCGTCTTAATTAAACGTTTCTTTTTTTATCCCAACGAATGAATTCGATCATTTTCGACCGTTCAATTAGCGTTAATGAAAACTAATAAACATTTATAATTATGCTTTGTAATTTGTACGCATTAAAAATAATCGGACGGTATTTTGCGTGTTTTGTAAGTTAAGTGTAACCGATACTACGTGTAATTTCTAAAATAATATTTAATTGTACGCCGGTGCGTAAATATTTTATAATAATTAAAAGCGGAAAATGTAAAATACTAACCGTCAAAAATTAAAAATCGTCCGGAATTGAAAAAACGATTCTGATAAAATTATGGTAATTCGACGTTGCGAAGTTTGATGGGCTGTACATTACATTTAATAATAATTAATCGAATCTAATATGTAACCAAGTATAGTGTTCGAATTTAGGTGGGGTGCGCTGGAGAACGGAACTCTTCTACTATATATTTTTTTTACGTACCTCGATAGTTTTTTACTAGACCGAGAGAGACGATCCTTTTATCACATAAAGGATGTCGTAGCGTAAAACAAAATCGTGCAACGGCCAAGAAAATGTAAGTTCACGCCGAAAAAATATTAAGTATACAGTAATTTTACTAGTATTTAACGACTACAAATGTTTGTTGTTCAACACAGGCTTGATGTCTACGGGAAATGTATTTGAAAAAAAATAATTGTAAGATAGGTTTAGCGAGCGCGCCGTGTGTACATACGTGCGTCGCCACGTCTAATCTATTTTTACACCAAAAATACTTTTAGTCGTTATCCCGGTAAAGGTTGAAATATATAGACTGCTTGTGTACTTTTTATTTCAGATTCTAAGCGTAACGAGGGAACAATACTTTTTCGTTATCAAATTGCTTTCTCCGTCGGACGTCAATAGACGCGCGTTATTTCAGCCGGTGTTATTAAAATTTTACGAACATAAAATGCATTGCTCACGTTCTTCTTAGCCTATTAGTAATCCTGTTGGCGTATTGTAATGTCAAAAATTTCTTCGGCCATTTGCCGTCGGTTTTTTTTTTTATATTTATTTATTCCCTTGGCCGTTTTCCGTCGCCCATCGGAGCGATGGTACTTCCGTAAATTATTTCGTCAGTTTTCAACATTTGAAAGCCGTTGCTGCGCGTTCAACCGAATTAACAATAACGAACTCTACAAAAAATACGTCGAAATAAATTTATTATTTGTTTCTAAAATATTAGAAGCGTCGTCGTGTCCGTAATATTGACGGGATATCGCAAATTCGTTGTTTCTTCGTAAATCACAAATAATAGCACGCAGGAAGGGGAAGGGAGATTAAGGATTTGTTAACTCGGTTATCGACGCGACTTAACGGTTTTATACGTTCTTTTATTGGGGGAAACGTCTTTTAAACGATTTAAATCAACACGTCATTTCGTCTATTTTTAGCAAAACTACGAGGTTTTTTCCCAGAAAAAATGTCGACGACGACGAAGAATCGCTATTATTAGTAAGCCGCTATTACTATGACTATACAATTTTATCGTCGACGGTAAATACTGGTCAAAGATATATTTCGTTTTCGTGATTTGATTGTCATACGAAGAAAATTGCGCTATCTCGTTTGTTACAAAACTACGGCTATTTATGGCGCGCGAAAAATGGTAACGTCGTTTGTTGAACGTGGATTGTGTCAAGTACTCCCAAAATATAAACCGATTATTAATGATAACAACGCTGTTTGACGGGTCGGTGTTCACGTTTATGATTTGGAAACTATATGGTCGCAATTTGCCGTCGTATTCCATTGCACGGAGGTGCCAGCGACGTATTCACGCATTTACTCGCGCGAATCGTGTCAAATACTGAGGGAAGCCACTTGACGTGTTATCTTTCGCGTAACTAGATCGCTCGTATAAATGATTATAAACACAAAATTGTATGCCGAACTAATCGTAAGAATTTCCGCCATAAATTGAGGTAATAATATAAAGTATACTTGTAATTAATTTTTCTCCCTTGAAAAACTTCCAATACACGTTGATAAACTATAGTACAATAGGTAGTTTATATCGTAAAAATATTATTTTTAATTTTTCCCGAAATGATCCTTTCGTCGTGGTGTTGACTGTAGTAAAGACTTTCCTAGAATTTTTGAATCAAACAAGCGAATGAACAATTTTTCAGAGATGAAAGATGGCGAAATATGTTTAAACATTTTAAACCAAGTGTTCGAACAAATTGCCCGATAATATAAAACATTTCAAATAGTATCGTCAATTTAGTAGAGGGATTTTAAGCGCCAGTCGCCTCCTACTTAATTGACTATCGAACTCTTCGGGACGTTTTAGAAAAAACCAAGAAAAATTATTTCACTACGAATTCCGTTATAAATTAGGCGTGACAAGTAGTAACGAAATGTTCGCGTCGTATATTTATAAATAAACGAAGAGAACGTTTGGTTTTGTCCGGTTGAATTTAATAAAATAGCCGAACATCTTCCTTCTTTTTCAATTAACCACAAACTATTTTTCCAATTAGTCGAGATACGGTATTTAAAAATTTAGGCTTGGCGATAATATTTTGTCCGCGGTGTCGCAATATCTGACACTGTCCTAACGTGCAAGACACGAGTAACCTTTAATTTTATTGCATCGTACTATTTCACGGCGCGTAGAACGATCCGTATTAAAAAAAAAGTAGATGTGATAATTTAGATACATTTACATTTGAACGTGCGGTTAAGTATTGGGACATCGGAGGACAGTTATTATGGTCTGTATACCTATTATAGTTGACAATTCGAACTATTACACAGTTATACACACAACGCGCAACCACAAAAGACCCATTTTCGACATTGTTACACAAACAAAATGAAAGTGTTCGTTTGAATCGACCAAAGACGGACGAATTATTTGTACAAATATCGTAAAATGACGATCGTACGACACAAATGGTCGGTACAAAGTACCTTTACGAATACACGTAGTCGGTGAGTAGACGAAACAATAATTTTCATACGCAATACGCGAGCACGTTATAAAAAGTACGTACGTAGTATCGAATTTGAAATTATTTTTATTTTCAAAACGAAAACCACAAACGGATCGTTCGGAAATTACGAAAACACCGAATAATTAACAGTAGTCAATGTAAGTCGTAATTACGTAAATATTCTAAAGGAAAATATCCGAAGTTCAAAGAAAACTATTGTTTAGAAAGAAAAGTTGCTTTTATTTGTTCATTCGGTTCGACAAACCCACACATCGTCGATTCTTGCGTTGAAAACAAAAATAACGACTATATTTAATAATTCTTTTAAATACGTACTTACGTATTTTTTTATAAACATTTAATTTTTTTTTCAATCTATGTACGGACACCATGATATATTTTAAAAATATATCATTTTGTCATATAAATATGAAATATACGCTCGATTAATTAATTTTACATAAGAATAAAAACAATATGTTGTCGTCAACAACTCGAGCGTTTAAAATGTTTTAAATACTGACTGACCTTCCGTATGGTTGTTTTATACCATTTTTCATTTACGCGACTATCTAACAAATTTTTTTTACGCTCGCCAAAACAAAGTACACGTTATTTTTCAAATTAACTTTATTCGCGTTGTACCAAACTGTTAACGGAAGTTAATCAAAAATCGATACGTTACTGGTCAGTTTATTTTATATAGTTAAAAACAACACGCGTACGCTTATTGTTTAAAATACTTATAAACGTTTTCATTTATCGAACAACGAACATTTACATAAGCACGACTCCTTCAAAACGGTTATTCCGCGTAATCGACAATTGGTCTACATTTGGTGCTTTTTTTCCCCTAATTGTTTGTTGTCTAACCTGCATTTGATAATTGATAATTTTTGATAACGATATATAATGATAACCGGCATGAACGTAAAAATAAAAAAAATCGTAAAAATTAAAATTTTTTATTCGTTTTCAAATTTTATTATGTAAATATTGTAAATAATCGTTAAAAAGAAATCAAAATGAATAACGTGCTAAGAACCTGCAAAGATTGCCTGATTTTGGTGCAAAGGTTAATTGAAGTGAATCGGCGACCCGTAAAATGTGTTCAGCGAGGGTTTCATTCTACAAAACCATATTTCGACAAACAGTCCAAAGTGGAAGTGGTAAGCGTCGACAGTTTCAATAATATCCAAGAGAAAAACAAGAATACGTTTTTGGATATGTTAAAAATATACAAAATGGAAAAATATCGATCCGGCCACATAGAGTTTATCAACACTGCGATTAAACATCTAGACGAATTTGGCGTTAACGAAGACTTAGAAACGTATAAACAACTCATCCAAATAATGCCAGCTGGGAAATTCGTCCCTCAAAATTATCTACAATCCGAGTTTATGCATTATCCCAAACACCAACAGTGCATTATTGATTTATTGCAGAAAATGGAAGACAACGGTATATATGTGGTTTGTTTAATAAATTCGAAAAAATAATATTGGATAATTTAAATTTTGCAGGAGTAATTCCTGATTGGGACGTAGAAGACTTGCTCGTTAAACGTTTCGGTACTCGTGGTTATCCTGTACGGCGTTATTGGCGTATGATGTATTGGATGCCTAAGTTTAATAATACATCTCCTTGGCCTATACCTAAGCCAGCGCCAAATGATCCTTACGAATTAGCATTACTAGCCATCAAAAGGATAACCAGTATAGACGTCGAGTCTGAAGTTAACATATATAATACTAAAGATTTAGAAGAAAGTATAGAAGATACATGGATAGTTAGCGGTCAAAGTCCAGATCAGAAAAAATTAGTTGCCAACCATCCTGACGATGTTCCTATATATATTGAAGGGGGATTTAGAATATGGCTTCGGAAACAAAGTATTATTTATTATATTTTAAGAACCGAACCTTCTCCAACATTTAAAAATGAGGAAATGGAACAGGACGAAGACGGTAACATATACATTTATTTTCGTAAAAAATTCACACAATTATCATACCGTTTAATTTATTTAGATGTTAGTAATTTTCATATACCGTTTTTTGAGGAACCTCCCAAATCTAACAAAATCGTTAAAAAAAAAACTGTGCATGAACAAGAGGATGGTACAATACTAGCCGTTGCTGCTACTGGCACATCCAATAAAAACTCTTTACTATCTTGGGTATTTGTTTTTTTTTAAAGTCTCGAGTCAAATTTAATATTTGTTCATTACTATATTACAATATATATATATATGCTTAAAATTATAGATACGGTTCTTGGAAATGGACGGAAACCCAAAACTAGCACACATACCAATTTTATTTACAAGCAAATCACCACTCGGACATGTAGAACCATTAATCGAACTAGATGAGTCTAAAAGTGAAATAGAACAGTCTGGAAAGCAAATTCCGCTAGAGTAGTAGTATTAAGTAATCACAAGTGAGATAAATTAAAATATTTAGTGTTTAATTGTTAAACGAATGTCCAGGAAAATAATATGTAAACAATTTTCGGTTAATTAGTTATTGGTTTTGTTATATGGCCAACAATCGAGTTAAACGATAATGCCATTGGTGATTCGGGATAAGTTAAACCAACATATTTTGATGTTTCTGAAGATACTCGTGGATCTATTGGCACAGTTCCTAGAAAGGGAACTTGAAAATATTCGGCTAACGATTTTCCGCCATTTGATGAAAACAAATTTGTACAATCCTGTAAAATAAAAAATAACGTATGTTTTATATGAATATAATTGTTTTTTTATTACAAGTTACAACTATTGTTACGTTTGGTTTTTAAAATGCGCAAATTAAAGTTTTTAAATTATATTTTATATGTACAGAAATATACAAATTATTTTAATAGTTTTATGGGGAAATCAATTCCATACGGTTAAACATATTCAAAATAAGTACACTGACATTCACGAGTTAATATTAACAAACTTATTATATTTTATTTATGGAATTATTTTCATATGTTTTCAGTTATCTTATAATAATTAACGAGGTTTTAAGATGAAAAATCGTACTATTAATAAATAATATTCAATCTTAGATAGTATACGTAACAAAAATAACACATTATATAGTTTTATTTATAATTTATTGAATGTTCTGAATGAAATGTTTATTGTATTACACTGGTATATTTTTAACTTTTCAAAAAATTGAATTATTTTTAAAATTAGAAAATTTGTTACTAATAGACCATTATTAAATAGTTATTAGCTCATAGTTTGTAGGTATATTTAAAAGAATTACACCTCCCATGCGGCTGATAGAAAAATATTTAAATAATTCTTTTAATTACTTGGTTACTTTATTGGAAAGTAAAGTAATTCCCACTCACCAAACAGTTTGGGCAAACATAACCACTCATATTCTCGACAACTCCTAAGACTGGAATTCCTGTCTTACGACAGAATGACAACTCTTTTCTAACATCGTCCAATGCAATTTGTTGTGGAGTTGTCACAAGTATCGCTCCATCACATGGCGCATTTCTAAAACAAATTATCGCATAATTAAAATACATTCGCAATTTTGGAAATTACATTTTGTCACTTGATATTCTCCATAACTGTAATGTGCTCGTCGGATGTACCCGGTGGTGTATCTACAATCAGGTAGTCTACATCTTCCCAAAAAACATCGGAAAGCAATTGTTTTATAAACGCTGTAAACGAACATTATTTAATCATACACGTACGGCTTGCGCGAGACAAATTTTTTAAAATAACAAACCAGTTTTTTTTGGTCCTCTCCACACTACACTGTCATTCCTGGACTTGGTCAAGAATCCAATTGAAAGTACGCCTAATGATTTCGATTCATCAGTATAAACGGGCACCCAACCGGCATCGCATTGATGTACCTCTTGGTTTTCTAATTTCAACAAATACGGCACCGATGGGCCACACAAATCAACGTCCAATATGCCAACCTGAAATACGTTTCGTAAAGGCTATACGCAAATTAATTAAAAACGGATCGGCGATGAAAAGGCCGATGCCTTGTACACATCTATGACACCACGATAGTTAATGGGGGGGAGTGAAGTTTCGAGTTTTAATGGATTTTGAAACAATCGTTTTAGTCGTATAGAGGTGTTTTAAACGTTATTGGACACCGTCGATTCACCACCGATTGAATTGACTCTCTTACCCGATACCCTTTGGCCACCAATCCCAATGCTAATTGCGTGCTCACAGTTGATTTACCAACTCCTCCTTTACCCGACATCACTAAAATAACGTGTTTCACGTCTGACAACATTTCGTCATATATATATATATATTATTCACGTATAACGGAAAATCATGGCTCGGATAAATTTTCAAAAAAACGGGAGTACTACTCGACCTCACTGCAGTCTACAAATATAAAGTAACATCTTATCAAAATATTGAAAATCGTGCGATCTTATACACAGATGGGACAACTATAGTCATTTGATTATACGTTTTCCGAAAATATATAACGCCATCTAGTTGAGTCGTCCGAACAGTTTCGTAGCTATTCACTGGTTTTTACCGTAAATTATAACGAGTATCGAATTATTGTTACAATTTTTTCCGCTATAAATTTAATAATTCGTACAGAGGCTATTTAAGTTTAATATACGCGTAACGAATACGTTTACGTTTAATTGGCTAAACCGCTTTTAGCTGTTCTCGCCCTGTAGTAGTAGTTCTCAGACATACGCGTTGGACCTTTTCAAACGGGAATAAGAAAGATTAAGTAATGGATTTCGATCGTCGAAAATAAACGCGTATTTTCGTCTGGCCTCGCGAAACGATAAATTCGCCTAAGTCAATTTACGCCATTATTGTAGCGCGTCGTCGAGAGATTATTCCAACTTGTTTTGCGTCGATTTAATACATTTTAAATGGCGAGAGGAACTCTGCGGACTAAGCCTCGTATTGTTATTAACATTATACAAAAGTATTCTGTATATATTATTTCTATTCGTTAACGCGTTTCGAGTATAAATAAAACATTTAGCTGTCGGGTTCCGTTTTGAAGCTTTCCGTATTAGACCGTTAGTCGATCGAGACGACACCAATATTTCAAATAATCTAGCCGTTACGTTCCTATATTTGTTTTTTGAGTAAAACGATTTTGCAATCACGTATAAAAATAAACTCTACGCAAAACTAACTGGCGTTGTTATCTCATGTCACACCACTCCATTGAATTTTCGAGTGCAACGTAACTTCCATTCTACGATTTCATGATCGAATTTCGTAAATATAGTCGGACTCTCCCACTCCCCCGGTCGATATATTATCACGTTAAATTCTATTACGAACGCGTCCGGCCAAACTTCGAAATCATTAATCATTACGCGAAATAATTGTTTCGTAGTTATTTAAAATACTTGTTAGAACGTTCGATTCGTCGGTGCGTGGCAATTCGGTTTTTAAACGGACTGAGTTATCGTAAAAAAAAAAAAATTCCGTACCGTACGATTAGATCACCGCCACTAACGAAACGAAAATGGTTTTGTTAAGTACGTACGCCTATCTTTCGGTATAAATGGCGATTCCGCCGTCGTTTGCGAGAGGTCACGGCAGAGGTCGTGAGATTTGAAAACCGTAAAAACGAAATGTACGTTATATTCGTACATATTGGATGCCTGTCCAGTTCCCGGGTTAGGTATATTACGGTATTTTGACGAGAACGGATGATATAATAATGACCGGCTTCACGATTCGCTACGAGTACGTATACACGAAAAATTGAAGAGGAACGCGAAAATCACGTTCCTTGTGCAATGGTCAACGACACCGCCTCGTGTTTAAATAATTAAACGTACATAAATGTGTTTTACGCGAAATAAACCGTGTGAACGCACGAAGTTATTTCGTTATTATTATTTAATATTCCGGCGGGCGACGACGATAGGTCGACAAATAGCTCGCGGGCACAACAATTCGGATCCGAAAACACTAAAATGTACGTTTAAGCGTTCTACACATATTTGCGACCGCGGTTCGCAAAAAATATTTTGTTTCTCGAACCTTTTATTGGTATGCTATTAGGGTTAATACAACAACTAACGAATAAACATGTATGGTATACGAAATCGAAAAACGTAAATATATGGCACCCGTGAAAATTGTATTTCGCTATATTTGCTACGATTATACAACACGTCTAGTTTCGAATTGTATTTGTACAACAATGTCGAGAAAGAAGTTGTTACAATTTTTACTTTAACCGGAATACGCGGGTTTGATTATTATGCATTACTTGGTTAGCGAATACAAAAAATATTAATAAACGTTATTTAGAAAACAAAGCCGATTTTAATTCTTATAGATGGTCGAATTTGAATCGCGAAATATTTGCTTTTATTTTTCACGCCTATATATAATAATAATATACGCGTTTGTACGCAAAAGTTTAAGCAAGACGACAAAAACCTATTTCATTGTTATATATATATATAAACAATTTATATACTACGTAGCTAAATTTTAATTAAAATGTAACGCAGACATATATAGAACGAAAAATAAAAATTATAAACTGAACTGATTAGTACACCGAATGAAATAATGGTTTTTACGTATTATTCTCAGTTCTCATAAACACAATATATATACGTATATACATATTAAACACAATTCTATAGAGTTCTACTCACTTATTACTTACTAAACCTATAATAAAAAAAACACTATTAACGTGACAATATTTTAACGATTATTATTTCGTTTAATTGTACATATTACGTTTACGGGTTGGTATTTTTTTTTTTTGATTAAATCTCAAAATGTCTGTACTACAATACTCAATGTACGAGTATATAATTATATACATATAGGTACCACTCTACTCGTGTATAAACAAATTATATTCTTAAAAATTTAACGCTAAATATATTTAGAAATTTATAATAATTAGGTACCTTACTTCATGCACGTCAATTTTTTTCGTCTTCGGTCACTTTGAACGACGATTTCTATTGTAATTAACGCGAAATACGTATATATATATATAATTATACGAAAACGAAGACGCAAAAATAACCGATTTATTATCAATCGTTCGAAAATTCCGAACTATATATACTCGTCGTTACACGTAATAAAACATTCCCCATACCGCCATATTATATTTGAATCCGAACGCCGTTATTGTCTACCGATCAATCAATAATCGCGGGCAATTAATCATCGCGTGATTATTAATCATGTTATAATACCTAATACGCATTGTCAAATTTTAAACGTTTACAAATATCGATTACAAAACTCTGGAACGCTCTCACGGCCTAATAATAATACCGATTATTTTTATTACGCCCGCCAATTATATTTTACTTTAATAAACGTGTACAGCTATACAGGGTATGGTTAATGCGCGCGCATATAAGTAGGTGTAGTTTTAAGTTTTACGGGATCTACGCCGGATTTACGTAATTCGCTGAATATATAACGGCGGCATCACGTTTACTTTTAAGTTCTAACGTTAAAAAGAACATTGTCCGGTGAAATTGAAACGCGAAAGCGTTATTTGCATTGTTCACGTCCTATCAGTTTTTCGGCATAACGAAAAAATACGTAAACGGGCGCGTAAATGAAATTACCGATGATCAATATACGTTCGAGTGTCGTTACTCGGATGGTTTAGCAAAATATATTTTATGTCGAATACAACCGTTGACGTAGACGAAGTGTATCTAAATAAAATAATTTCGTCGAAATTCGAAATATATATTCGTTACCTCGAAGTATTTAAGTATTTACGTCGCGAACGCATTATTCTTGACGGTCTCGATCAAATAATAGGTATTAATTACACGGTCCGAAATCCGTCGTGGCTTTACGTAACTCATATTTGCCGATAGAATCGGTCGTATAAACTAACGAATATTTTATTCTTTAAATTTATTTTCGCTCGTAACGTAAACGTCCAGTATAGAGTATAGAGGTTTTTTCCCGAGAAAGATACACGAAAAATAACTGGCAACGACGATGTTACGACGGTTAGCGATTTTAGTATTTATTTTCGCTTTTCGGTAACATCTGTCGATACCTTTTTTCATAACCGATCCTTCGTTTTTCTTGTAGTTGAACAGACATCTGCAATAAGAACGGTAACGCAACCTATCGTCATTTTTATCTGTACGGACAAAAATGATACGATTTTACGTCAATATTATTAATATAACCGTATTAATTACTCGTTAAATATTTGGACATTTTAAACATTTGTCAATATAAAATGAATAGATTACATTTTTTTTTACGTACTATTTAATTATTAAACGATTAGATAAGACGTACCCGTTTACGTAGACGAGTATAATGATTAAATTATACGTTACTAATCTGTAGTTGTATTTTTTGTTTATAAAAAACGAACGTTACCTAATATGGTAGAAAGTGACAAGCGAATAATTAGTAAATGTATACTTAAACGAACGAATACGCGTAAAGAACGGTTAAAGTTCGTCTGTTAATTCGTTAATATCGCCGACGACGACGCCATTTCAGTTATTCGTCGAGGAGCGTAGCCGTTTATTTGAACAGAGAGCCGGGCGGACCACGTGGCGTGCAAATTCGAACGCCGACCGCGGTCTTGTTATTTGCAGCGTTTTCGCGTAAACGCTGTCTTCGTAGATTTTGCCGAATATGTTCCGTGTTACGCGACGTAATGTTCGAAGACGCTACAGCGCGCGTCGATTGTCTAACGCTTCGGCCATTGTATCAAAATTAGTGGACGAGGCCTTCGGTTATACTATATTATTACGAATTATAATTATATTATCGATTCGTCGGCCACCCGATATAAGACCGATTGGACTTGGGCCCGGTGCTACCGGAACCGCGAACATGGTGACGGTATACTCCACGGTTACATAAACCACTGTTTTGCCTGAACCACGGTTCGGTTAGGTTAAAAGGAGACGACGGTTTCGTAAAACAGTAGAATTTTAATTCACGCCCGTGTACAGTTTATTGCTTTCGATCCTACAGTTTGTCGTTCGCTAAACGGCGTTTTAAAATCGATTTGGTACATTAGGACGGCGTTTTGACCGCAAATCATCTTGGTCAGATTAGACGGGTACAGAATTATTCATTAACGACACCGTACACGGAACTTTTGGAGTATTTGTATCCATTACGTTTATATCAAATGGTGTTTGTATGTACTTGTGTTTATCTATTAACGTAGTGACAGAATTGAATATCTACACCAGGGACGCATTAACCGCGTTAATTATAAATTTACGGAGTTTCATTCGCCCGTGCGATTTATAAATAACGTTCGTATTTCCGAGTTTTCGCTGATAACGTTATTGGAAATAAGCGCGATAAACATTGTTCGTTCGAGCGATCTTCCAGTTCCGTCCGTGTAAAATAAAACAAATCGTTCGTAGTAAAAACAAGTAAATATTGACAATTTCGAGACTGGAATGTTAAAAAGAAAATGTCGCGGGTAAAACAAACCACGGTCGGAGTAGTATTTATATAATCGCGAAAATTTTTAATGTCACGCCGTACACGCACGTTGCGATTGAATGTATAGAGGAAACGTTCGTCATTTATCCGCGTCGAGCTTTACACGAAATTTCGTTTACTGTATAAAATTCGCAAAACGAAACCCGCGAACGATAGTAATGTCGGTCGCGTCGTCTTATATCGACCGCCGGGCCCGGAGCAACGTGCAGGGGAACAGCTGTTTTTCGTGCACCCTCAGTCACGGCCGTCCGTAATAATATCGCATTTACCATGTGCGGCGACACCGTGACAGGGGCCAGTCGGCGGGGCTTACGACAGCGCGTTGCCGTCGTCGTACGACGAGAAACGTGCGGCTATTGGTCGCGCGCGGTGGTTAAATCCGGCGGCGGCGAACGCGGACGAGACTTTCTCAGTGTTTCGTCGTCGCGCGTGTGCTATTCGCGTGCTCGCGTTCTAAATTTGTTGCCCGTATCGTTTCGATCGGTATTTCCGCGTACGCTTTTTTCAAACGTCAGGTTCACGAATAATAATCACGTCATCGGCACGTTTCGGCGGCGACATTTCGCGACGACGATGACGCCCAAAATATCTGCCGCCCACAAAACCCGACCGTTCTACCACCGCGCGTGTAAACAATAATGTTCTTATCGATGGTGAGTACCGTATTTACGACGTACACGTTTACGCACGAATCGTGTTTGGTTTATTCCTCGTCTGTTTTCGTTCTTTGTATCGATTTTGCGACACGGACGACGGCGTAGACTCGGACGTAACACGTGTTCGACATTTTTCAACGACTACTCTCGGTATGTATCACGGGGCTCATCCCTCAGACTTTACGCGATCGTGTAGTTTTGGTCATGAAGTAAATAAAACGACCTTCGACGTTTTCCGTAGATAATAGATATAATAATTCAAAATAAAAAATAATGGCGATAGATTTTTATATTTTCGTTGGACAAATAATTTATTCGGTGATAATATAACGAACGATGTACGTTTAATAACGCGAATTTGTTTCAGAAATACTACGCATTTTTATTTCGCTCTTTAAATATTATATTATAACCTTTTAAATATAAATAGAACACACAGAAAAACCCGTAAAAATCGTTTAAAAAGTCTCCACTTTCTTCACGATATATTTAACTAATTTTACTTAATTACGATATAGATCGGTGGTATATTTAATATTTTTTTACGGGGTTGATATAAAATATTTTCATTATAAAGAATAAATTAAACAATTATCTACTAAATGTATTATTCTAATGCGCGATAGAACGTATTTATGTACTTCAAAATAAGTTTTTGAATTATCGAATTACAGTGGCGTACTTAGACCTGAATTTCAGGAGGGGAGTAAATTTAATAAATCGGACGACCCTAACGAAACAAAAGACATAAACTTTAATAGATTATTCGTTTTTAACGAACACGTTATATTGTAACGTGTATTGAAGTTAAAAATATACGTGAGAAAATAATTTTTCCTAAAAATTTTCGGAGGGGAGGGGGATATTCTTAACTCCGTTAGTACGCTACTGTCGAATTGTTTTACGATCGTATCGAAAGTGTTGGGTATTATTTGGTTGAATACATTGTCGTTTATATACGCTGTATTGTAGTAATTCGTGTAAAAGTCAAAAGTTCCGACCGATATACGTATTTTATTTTTGAAAACGGATTGTGATTATAGTTATATCGAAACGCTATTTTAAAAACTATTCATATTTGTTTTATCGACGGTTACAACCACGATTTAATCGATTTGACTTTGATTTAAAAAATTTTTGAAAGTACTTTTTATATGACGCGGAAGACGTGAACAATTTTTAGAATAGAACTCGTACCGCAGATTAGATAGTGTCTCAGCTTACGTACAGATTCCATACATTTCGAATATGATCGCGATAAAACGTTTTATTTTTATCCATACTCGCGATAAACGTCTGTTGCCGCGGGTTTTTAATTTCCATTACTCCGTGTCGGTGTAGATTTTTGTTGCGTGCACGATCCATTCGGTTCCAACCAATGTGTACCATTTGTTCTAACAACACGGTATTTCGTTACCGGCTTTATTTAATCTATGACGTCGTTCAAGTTACATACAATTTTGCATTGATTCGTGACGGGTTGGTCATAAATAATAATTTATCGGTTGTATTTTTATCAAATTTGGTAACCACTAATCGATACAGATTTTCTAGTGTTCTCTTGTTCGAAATTTGAATAGTTATTTAACGTCGTCGTAACGTCTGGTGGTTACTTCGGGAACGTGCAAAAAATACACCACGTATACTGTCCTGTTGAGATTTGTGGTATACCATAACATAACGTTGTCAACCAATTAGGGAAATTTACGTTCTATGACATACGGCACCGGGGTAGTAAAAATAAATCACCTACACGATAAAAAGTTTCTGTTATCATATTTTTAACCAAATGATGTAATTTTATTACGCGATTTAAATTACGAAATTACGGGGCAGTAAAATTGTTGTAATTCGCGTTGCGCGTAACAATAATTTTCGTTTTATATATTTCGACGAATCTTTCCACATCGAACAGTTTATACTCAGGGTAGTTAAATGACAGGTTCGACATAAATGTGGCGATATCTCTCGGAAAACACTCGGAACCAATTTCCACAAATTTTTTCAATTTTGTACTAGAGATCACTTCGGTAACGTTTGATACGTATTATAAAGCGGTGCGTGTAAATTCCTAAATTGGCCATTGTACATTGTACTAGAGATTTATCTTCAAAAGATCCCTACTACATTTGTCAAATCGTATTTTTCCAAACGAATTCGGTCGGTTTATTTAAAAAAAAAAACCACCCGGGAAAATCAGTGGAATTATCTAACGTAATATGACGTTCTTGGCTTTCAAACCATGTTCGTCTTCGTCGTATATTTTCGGGCCACACCGCCCGGTTCAGTTATTGTTTTGGCGTACGAAACGATCGTGTGTCGTAGCTCCATCGCGAGCGTCTTTCCGGTCGTGCGTTAGTGATTCGTAACACACGAAAACGCCTAACAGACGTGATACTATTTTCCCGTCGTCGTCGTGCTCCGGTGGCCCCGTACGAAAAACGTGACCATACAGTGACTATACAATGTAACGTATACCGCACGTAGATCAATTTTTTATTTCTTTCAGTCAGTCACCTCGTCATGTATATATATATATATATATATTGTAGTATTACGATTTTCGGCTTCCTCCGTTAAACAAAGTAATAACGTGCTACCTATATATGTTATACGAAGACGGCCGGTGCGTGCCGAACCGTGAAGCCCGGTAATTTGCTAGAACATTGCCTGTAGTGAAACTTGCTCGGGAACGTACAGAAATGACTAGGCGAAAAGGCGATCGAAATTAGAGCGACGTGTACGCGCCTCGAACAATGCCTAATTATACGATTGCAGTGGTTCGAAAACACGAATCCGCGTGCTATTCGAATTATGAAACACCCGTTTCTTATTCGTGTATATATAACTCTACGCGGACGTTTTTCGGTTAATTTTCGCGGATAAGAATGGCCAGTCGCTTCTAATAATATCGTTACACGAAATTAGTTTGTTTCCGTTATTAATATATCGATCTTAATTATATTATAGGACGTCTCGATTTACACCATGCATAAATTGTACCTAAGATATCTATCTAAATCAATATTATAATTGTCTACCTTATTTAAATACTACCATCGTTGTATACTTATCTACTCGTTGTGTATGTTATTATATATAAATACCTTCGTCATACTTGTATCGCACCTGTGTCTATACACGGGGGAACACTATTATCGTCTTTTCCTTTTGGTGACGTGGCTGTGTGCGGCTCCGTTATTGTTTTGTCTTATTCCTACGACGCCGTCAACTTGCGACGGGTTTTTGTAAATATTTTTAAAAATACGTATAAAAATCTACACAACCCGACACGAATATGTTCGAAAAACGATTTTACCGATTACATTTGTACTTCCTTTACACGGAAGACCAAAAAATGGAAACGTTATCGGACAGTTTTTTATTTAAATTTCGCTCTTTGACGATTCAACCTGGGATGGAGGAAATGACGAAATATTTAGTCTGAAATTTGTGGCAGTCGTTCTTTCGAAGTACCAACCACGTCTTCTATTTACAAATTCTATGTGCGTACGAACAACATTTAACGCGAGTTAAAGAGAGAGAGCGCCTAGGTAAATATAATGCGAGCGACCCCTCCCATCTGCTTATAGTATAGTGTGACTGTACGAACGAGATAATTATTCCGTAGTAACAAAAAGAGTCATCCCGATATATAATTATAATTTATACAATTACGTATGCTACGCGCGTGTTTCGACAGTTTTGAATGTCATTGTTTTCGTCGTTTTGATAATGATCGATTAAACTCTGTGTCATCAAGTTTTTTTTTACGACGGGAAAGATTACGTAGTACTACAAATTCTACGATTGCGTAACACGGATTTTGTTTCGTTTTACAAAAACCTGTGACAAAATATCGGGGGATGTCGTTTTGAAGTTGTTCAGCTGTTACGAGATTTTCCAGTTTAAACTTTATTTCTGAATCGAATACAAACGCTCAAATTAGGACAAATACGAAACATATTTTCATACTTTGGAGGCTAACAATATTGGCACAGAGCCGCGCATGCGATCTCATTTACGACATACATTCGTGCACTCGTATATTTATGTAAATTGTTTGACGTTAAGTTAACCAAAGGTGATTGTTATGGAACTATGTATATTAACTAATATACAAAAAATAAGTTAAAACGTAAAGTTATAATTACGTTTTTTCGACCGTAGTATTTCTTCTTACAATTATCTGCTGCCGTCTTTTCGTCATCGATTGTTTTTTCGTTTATTAAAATAGTCGTCCTCATTTGTGTACGCGATATCAAATGCCAGCGTTTTATTTGTCGATGTAAACCCGTTTCGTTTTGTTAATAAATTCTATGGGTATCTTATTGGTAGATACTCAAAATTTCGTTTCGATTCGATGCCGACACTTTTTTAAACATTTTACAACTAATGACATTGCCGTACGTAGTTGTTACATTATAATTTATTCGAGCCGATTGATTCGCGTTTACATAGTACCCCCGGGTACATTTGAGACTGCAAGTAGGTGCGTTTTTGTTTTCAGGAAATGTTACTAGAATTCGAGCCATAGACTCGTACTGAGAAATGAGTTGCGTCCCTTGCGGAAGTCCGTGTAGTTCCACGGTGTCTAAAGAAGACGTGGACAGATGGACAAACAGTTTGAAAAACGTATTGGCTAGTCAGACAGCCACGAAGATGTTTGACGAATATTTGCTCGTGTGTAAATTGGACTCTGCGGATATATTGAAATTGTGGAAAATGTGCGACGACCTACTGCGCTACACGCACCACAAGAAAGTCGAAAAGTATGTTTTCCGCGCCTTGTTCCAATTACCTATTTGTTTTGGTCGGGTGTATGTATATATGTAAGTACATGTGTCGCTGAATATATTGTGTTTGGACGTTTCAGCGAAATGTCGAAAATCAAAAACGACTACAATGCCATAGTAGAGTGCGCCAATGACGCGGAAGGACTGACGGGGCATCAGTTGCGCCGATTGGAGGAGGCTAAGAGCGGGGGGCCGAAAAAGATATTGTCCTGCGTCGAGAAGCTACGGCAGACCGCTTATGAACTGATGCAGCATGATTATGGATTGTTCAGAAAAAAACTGTTAAAAGACCTAAAAATTGTGAAGAAATAACGCGGTCGTTCATATATAACTAACATTATTGGAATCCGAAAAGTGTTAATTATTATTATTAAAGTACAAATATATATATATATATATACACACACATATTATTACATAAAAACATATTTTACTTATGAAACGAGTACGCATTTTATATATGTAAGTAATACGGTACGCTTATTTTATTTATATTTCAAATAGGTAGGAGGTAAAGTCTATGACAAAAATTTGAATTCGTGCGCTATTTTTGTTTCTATATTTTTCATATTTTTGTACGTTAAATATTTACATTAGACAATGACGATATTTTGGAGTAGCAGTAGCTTCGTAAAATGGCAGCAATGACACATCGTTGGTGTTTTATTTTTTATCCAAAAAATCTTTGGCCTCGTTTATCTTGGCCGCTATATATGGAGAACCACCCTTATCTGGATGATTGATCAACATGATTCGTTTGTGAGCGTCCTGCAATATAATTTTTATCGTTTCAATAACGAAAATCAAAAAAAAAAAAAAACTCAAATAAATACGCGTTACACGTTATTATTACTAATAGTTATCGTAACATGCAACGTGATAATTATAGTGAAAATGAGCTTACGTGCTTCAAAAATAAAAACTTCGAATTACGTACGCGCGATATCAAATAATATTATATATATATACAATTCACTGTTGTTTTTGTGCCAAATATTGTGCACCATGGTTGCGAAATATACATTTTATACAAATTTCACAATAAAAAATAAATCATTGGTTATAAATAGGGTTTGAATGTTGTCGTGATAAAAATAAGAATTTGAATAAATTCCAGCAAGCCCTAAAAAATCTGAAAAATTACACTAAAAACGAAAATTTGCTTGATGGACGGGGGGTGGTGGTTTTACCATGTTATTTACCGAAAAACCCAAAACAATACTTAAATGAATTAGGTACGCTATATATATAATTATTTTTTACTTTATCATCTGGGTAGCCATATTTTACACTTTCATGTTTAATAAGCATAAACAAACGAAAAATGACGTAAATAATGTCAACAAAATGATAAAATGAAAAAATTCCAAACAGAGCAAAACTCGCGCTAAAGATTTTTTTAGAATTCAATTCATAGTCGTGTAAAAGTAATTTAAAACGTATTTAGTAACCGGTAAATAATGTCGTAAATGTATAACATCTGAACCGTAATTATAAATAACTACTTATAATACGAAATAATATACATATACATTAAAAATTTTAGTTCGTGTTTATGAAATGTAAAATTTAAACTTTCTACATATAAATAAATATTGAAGGGTCTTTTATAGAATTTTATATTTTACATGCTCATATACTAAAATATAAAATTGTATTTTGCAGTTTTGCACTGATAAAATAACGAGTACTATAATGTTCTTGAGACACCCGAATCCTTAACCTGTGATAGCTCGCACTGTTTGAAAAAATTTAACCTTATTTAATTAACTTATTTTAAGAATAACTGTAATCGAAAGAATAATAAATAATCACTCTTCTACTGATACTATGTCTACACAATTATGGATCTAATAATAATACCATAATTTATTGATAAAATTAAATTTTTTAATTATAAATTGTCAGTAGAATTACTGACAGTGTGTGAATTGTTAGTAATAATCTAACGTGCAAATAAATATGATTTTTAAAAAAAACCTAGAAATAATAAAATTCTATAATATGATCAAAGGTGGAGTTGATGTAGTAGATCAATTTAAAAGTTATATATATAGTATATAGTTATACATTAATGTATATATAATATATTATATAATGTTTGTGTATGTAGAAAAAGAATGTCTTTGAAGAAGCGTTGATAAATTAAAAACTTTAGAATTACAAATATATTAAATTGATTTATATGTATATACTAATTTCAAAGAAAATAAGTATATACTTATATTTTTTAAGTTTATTTCATCTCGTTGTAATAAAAAAATATGGTTAATGCAAAAAATAAAGCGCAATTATTTTCTATTTTTCTATATTAATTATAACTAATTGGAAATGTTTGATTTGCTGAATATCGATCAACAATTTTTATTCCAATCAAATACATACTACAAAACAGAACTTAACGCGTATAATTTGGACGCTATCAAAATACAATATATATCTTCGTAGCTTTTAAATCTCTAACAGTTTTCTATATTTCAAAAATACAACGAAGTTTATTTAAAATATTTTATGGATTAGAAGAATTGAAATTTGTTTTGAAATAAAACAGATTGTATATTTAGTTAGGTGCATAAAGTCAAAAGTTTAGCCTTATTCATACACATATGGACAAACGAACGGGAAGAAAAGTGAATTACCGATTTCGAAAATCCAAAATCTGACAACCCTATTTATGATTGGGTAAAATCATACGGCGAATACGATATCGCAACGTTCGCACGTCACGAAATAATTTCTACGTTATTTTTGCTCACTTTGATCTTGTTTTTCGGCGCGTTATTCGACACATCCAGAATAAGCAAGGCTTCTCGTCTGGACATAGTAGGTTCAAAGCCGCCTTTGTGAAATTTAACACCCGACTAAACAAAAATAAGGCAACGATTAACGTTCGTCGTTAACACGTCGTCGAGAAATTACTTAATTTACCATAATTCCAGTATCGGCGGACATCGTTTTGAGAATTTCGTTCATTCTTTGGGCTACTTGCGGAGCGACTCGAAACGCATGTTTACCAGCGAAACCCACCGCGGCCAAACCGAGCCCGGCGATAATGATACTGGCCTGAAAGCGAAACGCGAATACGACAATAACTGACGAAAACCGAACAAAATGTAAACGAAATAGGTAATTACCATGACTTTTTTTGTGTTTAATTCAGTTCGTACATTTCGGACGATGGAACACGGTTTCCACAACGAAAGACCTATATCACAACCGAGGTTATCATTTGACACCAGCGATATTGTTTGGATAAATGATAACAATGCCGGGTTATCGGCCACTTGTTCGAATGACAAATGACGAATCGACATTATTATCACTGTACACACGTACGAGT
This sequence comes from Geopemphigus sp. TES_GeoC_2020, assembly GCA_025469175.1. Taxonomy (NCBI): domain Eukaryota; kingdom Metazoa; phylum Arthropoda; class Insecta; order Hemiptera; family Aphididae; genus Geopemphigus; species Geopemphigus sp. TES_GeoC_2020. The sequence goes on along the minus strand of JAIPRN010000516.1, from coordinate 22,545 downwards.
ATTTATAATCAACCGAAAAAGTCGGTAAAATTACGGGAGTTTCGTTTTCCATTGTTGTATTCTGTTTTTGTTCTTTCTTTTCCTTGGTACTTTCATTTTGTTTCCCGTACATCCGTCGTGTTTGTTTCGGTTATTCCATCTTTCGTTAAACTAATCTCCCTATTGGTCCCTCCAAGAAGCGCCTCCGACACGCGATTCTCCCATTGTCTTCCCGTCCGGTTAGCCAACCCTTTTCAATCGTCGCGTATGTCCCTCTTCTTCGCCGTTTATTTTCCAATCATCGAGACTTCCCTTATGAATCCTATCGTTATTTTCTTTATCTTCTGAAGGTTTCCGTTTTAAATTTTTTTTGTTGTCAAAATCGCGCCATAATTATCAATTGTTTACGATTCGTTATATTTTTGTCGTCGACATATTGTATGTTTTGTTCGTAATTTTTCTAAATATATTAATCGTCGAGTTGTTACAATTCAAACCGAAATTTAATAGAAAAAAAAAATGCGTACGACTTTAGATAATTGCGGAAGTTATTATTTTCGAAGTAGACACGAATAGGTATAATTGTGTAAACGACGTGCAAGTCGCTTACAATTTATATCGGATTTTAGCACCGAAGGTTCGGCAAATCCACTCGGGCGAAATGGCGAACATTATCCTAACGGGTCGCTGTTGAAGATTTTTTAAAATAATTTTTCTAACGCCGTAATCGGGCGACCGATTGACCTAATTATACTATAAGGATCGGGCGTCACCGAGTCGGAAACGGAGTAGTTCGACCGTCGGCAGTACTCGAGGAACGAAACGATAGTATTTTTTCGCGTAAAAAATCGTTTCGGAGAGTTACGTAAATACTACCGTATTCGGAAGCCAAGCGTCGCGTTAATATAACGTTATATTTTCCTAGCCCCCTCCCCCCGGGGAGGAGGGGGCGGTAGGTGATCGGGTTTATTAACGTACCCTCCTACCCTCTCAGATTTACTTAAAACGTGACCGAATTTAAATTCGGAATCCACGAGTATAATAATTCGGCCTTTTTCGCGTGCAAAAACGACAATAACACCAGGGGCACAGCCACGATTTTCGCGTACGTACTTTCGGCACCGGCCGACGACGTTCGATCGAAAATCCGTTTCGCGTATGGCGGGACACTTAAGGCCGGGTCGTTCGTCGCGATTCCACAAAACGCGTAGTTCATTATGTAATCCCCGAACTCGACACTCGTATTATACGTGATAGTTGGTACAAGCCACAAACGTCACCGATTGGCGGCTAGTAACGGTGGTCGTCGCCGGACGATTTTATTCCATCCGCTGCGTGGGCATCGGCACATTAGATCCCGAAATAATAAACGCGCATCGTCCGTAATATTGGTTGTGCACCCAGCACAACAGGGTACACGTACGTTTTCATCGTCGGGGAGAGTAAACGATAACACCCGGGTCGGCGTTTCGAATGTCGTACGAAGAAGGCCGCTGATCCTCGCGGACTGTGTTCGTCGACAGCGAAATGAGGTGAAATGCGCGAATTCGATATCGATTAAAAAATATTACTCTTCGACTTATTACAGGCGCACCATAGTATGTATTAGCGACAGTTCTCTTCACGAAGACCTTAATATCTCAACTGTTAAAGAACTAACCTTTTCATATTAGAAAATATTTCATAATAATCTCTATTCACACACAAACACCCTTATAAAAATATGTCTTCTCTTCCCCTACTTGAAAACCCTGTACGCCGACTACAAAGTAACTGGTCACGTGACCTGCTACAATAATTTAATAATTTGACGAAAAAAAAAAATCGCTCGCTAATCATATTTAAATATCATAGTTAACGTGGGCGTTGCCAATGGGTCTCTACTCTCAAGTCAAGTAATTTCGGTTATTTTAATCTTTCAACATATTTACCTATTGTCAATTGAACAGATTGTAAATTTTTCTTAAATAAAATAAAAACAAAAAAAAATTAAACTTAACATTGACAAAAAATGTATTTATAAGAGACTAGAGCGTAATCTTAAACATATAACAATATCGTTTAAAATAAATTCTTATTATTAAATTTTAGTTAGTTTAACGGTAACTAGATGTCACCGATTGGAAGTTAAGATGTGTCGTTCATATAACAATGGTCCATTATCCTATCGGTATGACACGTATCCTCAGTGGTGGAAGTTAATATCTCGTACAAAACCAACGATATCCCGGAGACTGCTACGATTGTACCGAACAGGGCCAAACAATACGCGGGAATCTAGAAAATAAACGTGTTATTAAATACGCGCGTTGTTTACGGTCCGAGTAAAATGCGCGTGATTTTACCAGTAATAAGTTGATCATTTATAGATGGGTCAAATAGGATAGCGTACGCGGTAGCGAGTTATGATTTTGGATTTCGAGTATTTTTGTTTCGTGACGATTATCGTGCATTTAACGCGAATGGGATTTCTTTATAAATATCGAATATAACGACGCGTTTAACCATTCTAAATAATACGAACGATTACGCAAAATGTATTCGACATATTTGATCGACAGTCCGAAGAGTTACGTTGAATGACGATTGTTGACCGCGTTTCAGAAATCCAAATATTTTAGCGAAGGTTACGCCGAATAATTTTTTGATTTTATTAATGATTAATGATTTTTCGATTTAAGGCGTCTCAAAGTAATTGATTATCGTTAGTCTACTTATACGGATTACAAAACAATAATTGTACGTAACTGCGGGGGTGTGGAGGGCGAAGTTTTCTACGGGTTCCACGTGCTCGAATACTTCGGGCGCAATAAAAAATTGTCGTTATTTGTGCACGGGTTACTTAAAAAAAAATTATAAAGAGCGGATCAACGCGTGTATAATTTATCATTTAAAATATCCATTACCTTCTGTTTCCACGATACGTTGGAAATTTTAATATAAATAGCCGCCGGTAAAACAAACGCCAACGGAATTGCGGCTATGACTCCCTATATAATTATAGAAAATACACACGGATATATATATGTTACACGTAAAACGATAAAGTATTATTATTAATTGCGCGCCTGTATAATCGTTACAATACCAAAACCAATTATAATATAAATACATAATCGCGTCTAATTAATATATTTATGTATTTCTATCAAACGTCAAGTCAAAATAAATAATACGTAAATAATTTAATTTCTGTTAAACGTACTTAACTATAAGGTTATTCAGTTGGGAATTTTTCGACTTCATGTTTTTTATCTATTGGTAATCTTGTTTTTATAATTGCGGCAAATTGGTAAATTAAATCAATTATCGGGTTCGAAAAAAGAAACTACCTGAAGCAACAAAGTCTCCGTATAAAATAATTTAACGATTCGATAAAATGGTTTTTAATGATAGACGCTATGTATTATGGACGTAAATAGGTCGCGACACCGAAATTTATCGCGACAACAATAACAACTACCAATTACCATCACGAAAATAGCGAATACCTTTAGCCCAATATATTTAATAGTTTTGTATATATATATATATATATATATATATCGTTATACTAGTTTTAATATTGTCAACGAAATTAATTTGGCTTAATAAAAAATACGTGTTCCGGCATCCGCCGAATACAAATGGCCTTTTGTGTATATTTTATTCGCGACTCACGAGGTCGTATTAAGGTGTGTGTGTGTGTTGGAGAGGAGGTTGGAATTTACTCTCTGCCTCGAAATTGTTTTATATTTTAACGGTAGCAAACATATTGTAATTTAATATTATTGTTATAGTATACCGTGTAATAATATGATGTCCACGGTTAATGTTCTAGTGTTTTAAAACCCCCTCAAAAATTTGGTCCAGTCACGTCTTAATGCAGAGGTTTTATAATCGGAAAGTACTAAATTCATTATATTTGCGATTAAAAGATAATAGGAATAAACCATTGTCGATATACAAAACGCGTTGCGGGGGAAAAAAATCAGTATTGGAATATTATAGATACATTCCTAAACGCGGAGAATCGAATTTTTTTCAGATTTTATCTAATCCGAACAAAATAATAATAAATAAAAGGCGTCAAATATAATATACATCGAAGGGATATTTTGTAGAATAATATCGCCAAATATCACTACTATACGATTTATTTATTTTTTTATAATTAGGAACTTCTATAGTTCTATCGTTTAAAATTTAAATACTATATACGATCACTTACGTTTAGTTCTAAGGCTATTCCGAGACATTTAGTGGATATGGAAATCAAGTAAGTAACCACGAGAATTGAAATGGTAATAATAGCGTGTCTCTTTTTTGACATTGGAAGGAGTGTAGAATTAGTGCCACCTCTAATTGTCTGATCGATAACAGCTTTAGTTACCATACATTCCAAAGGGAATGTAAGCAGCGTTATTAGTGAAAACATCAATCTTGATACGTTGATTAAATCGTCATCCCAACAATAATTTTCCAACAAGTCACCTAAACGGTTAACACAATATATAAAATTATAAGTGTCAATTTTTAAAAGAAAAATAAATGTTGAATGTACCTTGCGTGAGATCACCAAATGTAGCGTATCCGACTATTCCGAATGAAATCATTAACAAGAAAGATATAGTGACCGCAAAATGTGTTACACAGTTCCAAATAGTTTGGCTGGCTCCTTCGATTGAATCATACAATAAGAACACATTGTGATGGCACATAAAACCTAAATCGTTTTAAAAATATACTATTACGCAAGTTGTCAAGTTGATTTAGAAGCAAGTTCTTCACAAATAAATGTAACACGATTTCAGATTATTTAGAAAATTTGACGAAAAACCAAAAACATTTGTGAAAAATAATTTGTTTGCTTTTTAAAGTTAATTTTGTTCGAAATATAAACGTACACGATGATATTATGGAGAAAAATGTATAGTTTAAACTCGATGTATGTACGTGGTACGATTTAGTTCGTATATTTTTTTAATACTTATATTCGTTCAACAATCAATTACGCGTAAGTTTATACCGTAAAATAATAATTAAATTTCGAGCTCTCTATTTTCATAAGGTCGTATTTAAAATAACTCGGTTTCTACCCCGAGTTAATATTTTTAACGATAGAAAAAGCAAATCTCACCAAACGACATAATTCCTATAGCTTGAACAGCGCCCGGCCGAGCGAAATCCCAGGTATTAATGTTACCGACTTCGGATACTGTAGATCTGTGAAAATCATAAAATTAGACGAAATAGGGGGAATTTCGAAATTCAATAATCGTGTACGGATGTTCGGCAAATGCGTCTACAAATACAATTTAGTGCGGTGGCCTTACATGACGTCGTATAGAGATTCGTATCTAACGACTATAGTAACGAAGATAAGCAACACCATGATGAACGACATGATAGATGCTTTGGCTAGTCTCGCAACGTTCCTTAGCATGCACAAAGGGGTCGTGATGAAAATCGTGGCCATCGCTATGACAAAGTACCGTTGAGCAAACATAGAGTCGTGGGATAGAGAAAATAGCCGGATTATAACCTTCGTTGCTGTGTCTCCAACTATTATATTGTAGCTTATCATCGCTGTAAACAAATACATATAATGTTAAAAACGTTTTAACCCCGTATAACTAAGTTTTATGGGAAAAATACTAACTTATGCACGTATTATGCGTATTTAATTGTGTATCAGTTATTAACTCGTAAAATTACTTAAACAAAATCTACTTATGTAGAATAACAATTTTTAAATTTTAATCCTTAATCAACTGTAAAACTAACATTGCATTGCACAAGTTACACGTATATTAATTAAATTAATAATATGTAATAGGATTACGTTTTATCGAACCAATATTCAATATACAATATGCATATACATATATATATATATATATATATATATATATATATACTAAATATTATATATATGTTAATATTACGCAATATGCCTATTGTATATAATATATACTTATTATAAAAGATAACAAAATACGTCGTATAAAGTAAAAAAGAAAATATTGAAATTATTGTAACAAATATATAACTTCGTAAAATATGATCTGGTTAATAAAATAATTTAAACGGTTATTATTAAAAATTTTAATTATTTAATTAATATTAATCAAATTTTAAATTAATTTAGTTCAAAAAATTGTCTATTGCGTTGCGACACAATAAATTGTTGATCACGCTAACAAAAATTATTTTTGATAAAGGTTATATAAATCAAAATCGTCAGGATATATTGTTACACCGATAATTTATTAGTTCCAATAATCACGATTTATACGTTTAAAAATTGTCCACGCATCAACGTTTTAAAAAAATTATAACATTTGTACAAACAGTTGGTTACAATACCTAAAGTTACACACTTAAAATTTTACAAATAATCAGTTATACGCGCAATATTTATACAGGTTTTAATCAAAGTTACGTTGACAGATCTGAATTTTGGGGGGAATAGTTATATTATCGACTTATATTCGTATAAATATAGATATAATATATTAAATTTATTATCGAAGTAACAATGTTTACAATTAACAATGTATTTAATTAATTAAATTAATAAATTAAATTAATTTCATTAACAATGTTAATGAAATATGGACACACAATTATTGTTCTATCTATAATTTAACCCACCGATTTATAGCTGCATCCTGGTATAAGAAATAATTAGCAGTACAAAACGTGAATTGAAAACCAAAATCACGTTCAAGTATAACCGTTTCAATTTTCACCCAATAAAAATTTTCAAAACTCTGAACATTTTAAAATTCTATCTATTGAAATCGCCAACTCTTCAACTTATAAAACTCCTCAACTAATAATAAAAATACTTAAAAAGCATGTTGTCCAGACTTGCTATTCTGCTAACCAGCAGTAATAAGTAGTATGCACGTTTAATACCTATGTATAACCACTACTAAACACGAATGAAGTACTTTCGATAGGAATCTTCTTTGTTGTCTTTTTTGCGCTACGATACTATTTTACATATTATACTTATTATACATTTTTATAACTAATTGTAAAAAAGGTTAGTCTATGTAATATATATTAAATTAAATCTAGGTAAAATATACTCAAGGACTACTTCATAAAAATTACTGACGTTTAAGATATTCTATTTAAATTTAAATGGTACCTATGTCAATTTTAAAGATTTAAATATTCGTATTATATATTTTTGTTTATTATTTAAACGCGAAGATGTACAATTCAACAACAATTTCTTAATTATATTTTCGTTATATTAAGAATATTGTATACGAGAATATTAATTTACAGACATAAAATAATAACACAATTAATAAATATATAATAATAATAATAATAATAATAATAATAATAACATGCGTGTTACCTACGTATTTTTAGACTTACCTATAAAAGGATAAATAAATTGGAGAAAAGATAATACAACAAAGCCATATCTGCCAAAAGCAGATTTCATCAATGATTGATAGGAAAAAGAGCCACTTATGTGTGCACTCCTTAACATGAGCACTAATGAATAATCTGTGACAATCGCAACAAAAGCCAATAATATTATACCCATTCCAACGCCGGCCAAATTAAACGCATACGGTATACCTGAAATAAAATGTTACGTTTTATGTTTTATTCTTGCGCAATTATCAGAATTCAAAGTAAACAATGTTCTTATCAAAGGACACGTGTAGTCATATACATGCCATGTTTTAATCATGTCTAATGTCTATATTGGTTTTGCAAATATTTTTCTCGTTTAATCAATAACATAAACAAATAATTGACCTAATATTGACAACAATTGATAAACGACAATAAAAATAAAATTATGACCATTTCATTAATCTTAATTATTATATATTAATTTTTATTTCATTTTGAATTATAATAATTACTCGTTTATTCTTGTATTTGTTAATCGTTATATGATGAAAGAAATTACGCAAACACTAATATTTATCTATTCCCACCAACAACACATACATTGCTTTTCCTACCAGCAAGACTATGATTGGAAACTCATAACTCATAATCTTTTATTTCGATCGATTTTAATGAAATAGTTATTCAAAGGGGTGTGGGTATAATTAAAATATTTGGTTTAGAGTAAAAGTAGATATGCACATTGGTAGTATAAAGCAGGGTAGATTATTAATTTGGCGGATAACTTAAATAGTAATTTAGAAAAAGGTTAGTTTCAAATTATAATATTCGTCATTCGATAAACGTTTATGATTATAGTATGATTTTATATATTGCTCTTGACTTTTAAGTGTCTACAAAAAGATTGTTTGTCCAGATTAATCAATTTTTGAGATATTAATATTAAATATTGTTCAATTAACTTCAATGTATTTTAAATGTATGTAACTTGATTGTATTTTAATAGTCGGTAATTTAAATGTATTTTAAAACGATTAATTTTGTTACAAGAAATTAGAGTTTAAATCTTAAAAATTGATAATAATTCAAACTCTTATCGTAATTGTTGAAAAGTCATCATCTAATTCCTCGAAATAACAAATCTTATATTAACTTTATATAAAACCATCAAATATTATATCAATAACCCCTAATGTATTTTATGTAAAGCTTAGGTATTATACGTATGCCCGAGAATTATTTATATTCCAACTATCTGTATGCCATATCCCATCAGCAGTACCATTCTCATTTATTTAATATTTAACGATATAACAAGAAAGTTTAGAACTTACCGATGACACCACTACCAATAATTGAATTGATGTAATTGAAACTCGCGAACTTTGGACAGTTCTTTAGGTTGTCGACATCGTTTGCTACCTAATAATAACAGTAATAACAAATTTGTTCAAAGGTTAATTTAAAGAATAAACGTACAATTTTATTAGGACATTTTTTAAATGAACGTGCAAGTGAATTAATAACATAAATTTGTTTATAGGAATTATAGTTCAAAGTCTAAGTTTAAATTAAAACTAACGTAACTAATATTTTTCAAATTAATTATTGTAAATGTATAATTACTATTTAATGCCAATATATTACATAAAATATGTATGTTCAAAACACTTTCTCAGTTTCTATGCAAATTATATCGGGAGACAATAAATTGAAATCTTGTTATGGTGAATTTCAAAAATCTATAGACTAAGAAATTTACTCCTATCTAAATTAGTCGAAAGGAGAGACCAATAAATTATATTATTAAATTGGCGATATCATGGTCTACGGTATTATCTTTACTTATTACTCATTAACTTAACAGGTATGACGTAGTAAAAGCTACATGGTGGTAATTATTATAATTGAAGACTCTAAAATATGTATTTTATTTAAAAAATATTTTTATGATATTATTTTATCGTATGTAAAATTTTCTTAAAAACTTTTATTTCAGGTATTTAGTGCTGGTATATATTTAAATAATAAAATTAGTAACTTCGACTAACAGAAATTATTATTATAAGGTATAAAATGTATTACTGTTAAATAAAAAAACCATTATTAGCATACATATATTCGTTTTATTAATTATTGAAACAAGACTATTTATATACGAATACAAGTTTAAATTATCTAATATATACATACAGTAATTAATTTTCTATATAAAAGTAAATAAATCAAGTAGGTAGCATTAAACGAAGTCATTGGATTTGTAAATACTTAAAAACGTATATTTTATAATGTTTTAAATAAGATTAGGTTAGGTGATTTTAAATTTAAATAGATCAATTTTAAAAACCAAATATATAGAATTATAATATAGATCATACTATAGATGATAATATATAAAAATAATTTTAAAATATATATATACATAAAAAGTATATAATTGTTTTCAATTAAAAAATTTGAATGTGTTATTTACGTGTTCCTACATTTTTAATACAAAATTATGGATAATGAGAAAATAAAACTTATTTATTAAAATTGGACGAACATAAATGTTATGTATATATGTATAACATAATGATTAAAATGTTTATAATAAATTTATATTATTAAACGATTGTGAGTTTTTTAGTTTCATTCATATTATTAAAAAGAATTTATTAATTGAAACACGTACTTATAGATTTAAATTGATAAGAAATAAAATATTACGTTGTTATTGAATCATACTATACGGTCATCTACATATTTTAATTAAAAAATATGGTTTATTTACGTATGTACTTTATTATTAAATATATGTTAAATATTATTGGTTAAGATATTCTAAATTTCTGAGTTTATATATTTTTACTATATTCATTTGCATATTAATATATTATTTAGTCCTAAAGAAATGTTGAGTAAATACAAAATAACAATATGTATGTATAACGAATAATTAACTAGTTTATTAATTTGTATATCTAAATAAACGTTTTTTCTTTAATGTATATAAATAATTAAAATATTTTTCTAGATATATCTTTAAAATAGTAATACGAGAATAATAATTATTTATAATAACACACACACGTTGTAATATGTAATACTTATAAATTATAAGTATGCTACCTCTATGTGTTAGTAATATTCAGATACTCTATTTGTTCACACATCGTAAATTTAGATTATTTTTCGTTTTAAATTGTTAAATATTAAAATTGTATATAATAACTCAAAATAGCGAGTATCAGAACTATGATAAGAAAATTATTTGTGTTCAAGATCGACGCCTTGTTGATATTTAATTGCGAGATTAATAGATAATTATACTATTTACTAATTATACTAAACATTATACAACTAATCATACTTTAATGTTCTAATCATTAATCTTATGGGCATATTTATTAATATTTTTTTTAAATGTAATTTGTTTAAGGAAATGAATTACGTTATTTATTTATATATACTGTAAAAATGAAAATAACATTTCCAAGTGTATAGAAATAAAATTCTTTGGATTTGAAATTTTAAAATGAATAACAATATTAACGAATATATTCATTAATATACGTACAAGAAAATTAGTTTTCATATGTTTATACTTCAGAAGATAAAATTGTGAATTATTTAATAGTAATGTATTTTTCTATACGTCGTTTTGTTTTAAACCTGTATGAACTTGATAATAAAAAAAAACACTTAACCATAAATGTTTAATTTTAAAAATCATTATGTTATATTGTTTGAGTTACATTATTTTAAGTTTTAGAGTATTAAGAAATATTTACGAATATAGGGAACCAAATTGTGTTATTTAATAAATGGACCTTTAAAGTTCAGTCTTTTTATGACTTAAATATAATTATTGTTTTTTAATTGCCGCGATATAATATTGTTAATTATTATATTATAGTACTTGAGTACATATATTTTGTAGTTCACACGAGCATACGACGATTATGTTATAAAGACAAAGTAATAGAAAAAGGTGTGACAAGAAACTTGTATGTGCGCAATACTTAGGTATGGGAAACGAGTGCAGTTGCCACCTGCAACATTAACACCGTGAAAAACAAATAATGCAGGCGTTTTTTTTAAAAAAGAACAACTGATTATGTTAACTTAACATTTAAAGCTTAGTTCTAATACTTATAATAACGTATAAAATTTATTGAATATCTGGAATAATCATCATTATAACATATGAAAATGCAATATGATGAAATATAATGAACTAAAACAATTTATGAGAAATCCTAAAATGTCGTAAAAATATGAACTTTAGTCATTTTTACGTTTGTCTATAGTATACACATTTATGAGTTAAAAACTAAATAATGTTTGAAACGTAAAACATTTTTAGTACATTTTTGCATAATCTTATGGTAATTATATGTTATTAAGACGCGATATAACGGCTATTAATATTCGCGAAAACTACGAACATTTCAAACAAAACGATACGTACGAATAGACATTCGGAAACATAAACGTACGGGTACACTATGGAAAAAGGTGGAAACACGTTTTCGAGCCGGACGATTTTTGCACGATTGGCCGTGTCGATTGTCGGAAAAAATCTATCCTCCCCCCCTCTCCCGGGTGGACGTTTGGTGGTTGGTCTCTACGGGAATTGTGCTCAATAGTCGACGACGTACGTGCCCGAGACTGTTACGTGTATCGTGTACACGGGTTCGTAAAGGAATCTCGGGACGTTGAACCGACGAACGACCCACCGAAGATAAATCCGAAAAAATCGGCGCCGAGAGACCGAAAACGACGGTCGGGGCGAGTAAAGCCCTTGGAAATAATACAACGAGTAACGGGTACCTGCCGTCGCTGTTGTTGTTGCAGTATGTAGCTTCTCTCGTCTATCATGCCGACCTTGGACGGTTTCACCAGGTACTCCTGGCTGGAGTTGGTCGAGCACATTGTGCCAGCTGTTGCCCACGGTCTTGGAAAACTTCATATATGTAACGGGCGCTACACCACCCGCCGGACGGGACGGAGCGAATGGATTTATTTAAGCGCGCGAACGAGACACGTTCGGCCGGTCGGGAATTCACGCGTCAACCGTGCGCTGCGGCGGCGGCGAGCGCGTCGTATTCGCGAGAATCGGCGGCAAACAGGTAGCGCCGGTAACGGTTCGAGAGCGCTGGCTGCCGGCCGTTGTTGCGTCCGACGAGAGCGAATCGTCGCGGATCGGACAATCAGCCAGAGACGCGGCGCCCGGCTGTTCGGCCTAGTGGGTTCCCCGTCCCCTCCGTCGTCCCGCGGATAGCGTAATACGACCGCTATTACGGTAACGAACCGCTAACCAACGCGTTACGCGCGTGTAAAAAAAATGTATACGTTAGCGACGTTCGCCGCCCGAATAAGACGTGATTTTCGATCGTTGCAACATCCGTCGTTATTGTTGTTGTTGTTGTTCAACATACGCGCGTTTTACACGAGGCGCGACATGCATGTATTGCGTAGAGGCACGCGGCGATACGATCGACGACGTCGTCGCACGTTCGCAATAATCGATGTTTACGTTACGAACGTGATTTTCACGATGACAATAACGGATCGTCTTCTAATCGATATTTAATCGGATAATATTTTATAACGTTCGGGAGTACACAATACAGTGAATAATTATAATATTGCTCGATAATTTGTTACGAACATTTTTGGACACGACTATCATTCGCCTAACTACTTGTTTACTATATATATACGACGTTTTCCGTTCCATCTTACGGCGCAGTTCGTACACACTGTATCGTCGTTTCTAGACAAAAGACTCGGGGGATGTTGCGTGTATTCATTCCTAATCCTTTCTACGAAATCTACGCTTTATTTACCGTTTATACGAAAAACCGTCTTAGTCGTACGTTTCACATTGCACACTTCTCGCGGTTGAAAAGCAAACTTTACGCTCGTGACCGGGAAATCAGGAAGAACGTACATGTATATACCGTATATAAAATATATATTTCGCGGTATTGGCTTAACAGGCGTATATTTAATTATATCGTAATATTAATATTAATAGGCGTATATTTAACGGAATATATCCCTTTAAATCGACACAGAACCGAAGTGTTGTTTCAAAACCATTTATTAATTAAGTACGTAACGAAGGAAGGATGACAGTTTAATACGTTATTAAGCTAGTAAAACATTTTCAGCGACCCTGAACAGTACCAAAAATACGCTCGCTCCGTAATTGTATATTTGTACACGCTGATGCTGTGAATAACCACACATTTCGATGTTCTTTATATAGTGATTAATATACGGTTTTAAAGTTATTAGTTAACTTAGATAATATACGCAGAAGATAATAAATAATTATTTTATTTTATTAATACGAATCTATCGAACTTAATTGTTTTGTATTATAAGTGCAATTAAATTTAATTCACAATTAAACGATCGACATTCAACTTAAATTCGTACCTTATCACGGTTGGTTTACTAAGTATAGATACTAACAACGAAATAATCAGAAGGGTCCAGATTCGTATGTGGAATATATGTTGTAGCCTTCATCATAGAACTAAGTTCTCGTGAACACAATCCATACAGTTTCAAACAAAATAATATATGTTTATGGTTGTTTATTTTTATTAAATACGTAGGTACGTAAAACATACAATCTTCATAACCCAAATTATTACGCATAATATACGAAGAAAAGATTAAACCGATCGTATACTTTTTAAATACCTATCTGTATCTATGTAAAAATGTCTTAACCATTTTTGTTCAAACACATTTGCTTAAATAACCGTATAAATACTGTGGCCTATTTCATTTAACGGGAAGAAGACGAAAATTATCTCAAACTCACGCACGTTTGACTTACTATTTTACTTCGAACGACCTTTACGTGTAACGTTTCTTAATTTTTACTCATAATTATAAATAAAATAATACAAATAAAATAATGACACAGTATATATATAAACTATATGTTATTCCATGACCCGCGATGCGTACGAAACATATTACATAACATAAAGATAAAGAGGCGCTGCTCACATTGTTAACCACGTCAAATACGCGTTCATAATTCGAAATTCGACTTTTAAATTATGTAGAAATTCGCGTCAGCGTATCAAGTTACAATTATATTTTATAATATTTTTTTATTTTTTTCAATTTAGTTTATTTATTTTTAATAGAATTTATCAATATCCAATGGAGTGTAATTTTTTATCTTTCTATTTATCCGGTATATAGATATATACTCGAAAGATTTTCGGAATTATATGGTTTAAGTTATCTCTTGTGAAATTCGTCAAATTTTCCGTACGCTAAAGATATACCTCGAATCGTAAATGTCTTATAACAATCGGTAAATACCTATTATGTTTCACGAGTACCTACCGACGCCCACTTTATTTCATTAGGTATAAACGTATAACATATTATGTTCGACAATTTACAAGGACACGGGGCCGATTGATTTAAACGCGTACTTAACGTTTTTTCTATTAGCAATGATAATTATTTTTTGAATTCAATAGATGTAGTCTGTATTTGGTGAATACAGATAATAGGCATAAATTATAATATAGATACGTATAACCGGAAAAACAATCTCTTGACATTACATAAACCGCATGGGCGACGTTAAAATATTACAACGATTAGGTATACACGTTTTTAGTTAATTATTTTACAGAAATGTATGATTGTGGATGTTACAATTTATGTTTATTATTACAAAATTGTTAAGTTGTGCAAGAAAATAAGTATTAATAAGCTATTATTAAGCCATAATGGTGTTTTATGCTGAAGACGAGCAATAAAAACATAGAAGGGTACCTACTGTTTTTTTAGACATTTTACGTTGGAGTCTGGAACGTATCTAATATCGTGAATTCTAAACGAGAATACATTTTTACAACTTTACAAGAATGTCGTAAAATTTAAGAATATTATTACGAATAAAATTTTAACACGAATCGTCGTGTCTTCTAGTTGCCAAGATTACACTTACTGTAATACGTTAACATTTCTTACCACGTTTACTTACTATGGTAACTATAATTCAACGATTAACAGTGGGTTAATATTAAATTAATAGTCGATAACGATTAAAGAATATTAGGTACAACTATGAATAATAACTAGGTAATACATAATGGTTTCGAAATTTTCGCTTTTCGGTTAATATATTATTAATATAATATATTATAAATATATTTTTTTATAAAATTTATTAATTTATTAATTTATAAATAATATTATAATATATAAATATATTTAATAAATATCGAATTAAAATTAATTCTACAAACAATGTTTGGGTTTAGTTTTATACTGTTCATATTTCAAAAGGAATTTCGTAGGATTTTGTTTAATTCAAAAAAAGTACGTACAAAAAATATGCTGCTTGTCTACTTCTTTATGTGCTTGTAGTATGTGTATACCCCGGTACCCTGATATCGGAACAATTTTTTTTATATTGAACATCAGTGGTTTTTTAACCACATTCAGGAGATTCTATATGAAGAATAAGAATTTCGTGTCCTATACTAGGGAACACTGGATCATCGTTATCAATATAACCCCTGCTCTTTTTGTACTTAATTTTTGTTTTTTTTTCTCATTTGTGGCTAGTACGTTCGGAATTTTTTTAAAAATGCTAAATTTGACTCAATTTTGTTACTCTGTTATTAGTGAACTGTTCGAATTTATTTGGCTTTCGAATTAAAATGTTTTAAATTGTTTAATTCGATTATTTCTTGGCTTGAGCATCAACAATTAGTATCATGTAAAGGCCATTAGTTCTTTAATCATTTGTGAAAAAATCGTAGTCGTATTTGCATGCATATTATAATTTATAATATACAATGTCACAAGAAGAAGACAAAAAACAATTAAATGACACTGAAGATACAACAGCTAATCAGCCGAATAATGAAGTTGACAGTGACAATCAATCAGATAGTTTAATTGTAAATGGTAATGAGAACACTCTTCCGTGCCAATTGGATATTGGTTTGGGTACTCATACAGATAGTAGACGTGATGACAACAGTTCTAATGTTAATGGTAAGTATATACATTTTGCGTACAATTATATATAAGCGACTTCATGTCCTATTAAATTGTATATGTGATTGCTAACTCAATTTTTTACAGATTCAAATTGTCATAAAACTTTTTATTAAATTCTCAAAACTAATTTTTAAATTTCATTTGTCTAGTTGTTGCGCTCATCATATTATGCACTATCTATCTAACAATACATTTCAACTCATAATTTATTTAGATATATAAAAATAGCCTAATGTCAATTTAAAAACATTGTTATCAATAAAATATAATAAACTAATTCTTTTAATTGTTAGTATAATATGTTAAATATTGCGTAAGCACTACTTTTAATATATAATGTATAATTGAAAATATAAACTTATTGGAATGTTGCATTGTGATTTGTGATATTACATTCTTTAGCCCTTTCACCTTTCACTTAATTTAACTGTTAGGTTGACACAATTTTTCTAGAACTTATTACATTTAAAAATAGCACCCATCAATAATAGATACTCAATTAAGAATAAATTATTTGATTTACTTTTTATAAATTTTTTTTCTAAAAGTCTGAAAATAATTTCTAGTTATGATACAATATAATTGATATTTATTTTATCTTTAAATATTTTATTAAAAATTGTATCTTAAAACCAATAATTTTTTTTAATAAAATATACTGTTATAAACATGCTGAAATAATTATTTGTACGAACTTTAAAAATAATATTTTTTTTTATGTTGATTATGTAACCAATTAGAAAAAAGAATTTTTCTTTATTAATTTTGTAAATTGTTAATATTATTAGTTTATAATAAATAGAAAACATTTTTAAAAATATTTTTCAAACACTTTTGTTTTATCATTTTTATTATTACATAATTTAAACATATCTGTGATACATAACAAAAATAAGAATTTATTTTTTTGAAATAAAAACATTCAAAAAGTTTTTTTATAAAATTGATCATTATTGAGTCATTTTTAGAATGGGTACTAAAAAACACAATTTTTCAACAGATCCTGGAGAAGCTGCTGCTTGTAGTATGAAACGTGAAGATAATCTATTATCATTTAGGCATTTTTTATGCAATAATGGACATAATCAGACATCAAAACCTAAAGTTGAAGTTGTGCCTAGTGTATCACAACCAGTGAGGCCAGCATCTGAGACATCCACTTTACCAGATTTTGTCCAAGATCACTTGACAACTGATCAACCATATAACAATGGCGATCTTGATTCACGGTCAAATACTATTGATTTGACACGTGGTGTTAATAGACCATCTATGTTTGGCAATCGTAGTAATCGTACACCTCAACAATGTGTGGTTATGCCACTGGATCTTCCATTAACCAATACCACCACACCACAGCCTCGAGCTACAACACCTACAACTACAAACAGTCTGCCAGACTTTTTGTCAGATGGACCAATTGGAGTTCCAGTGGTTCGCCCAGTCACTAGGAATGAATTATATGATCGTAATCGTATAAGCATTACCATTAGCCCACGACAAACTCTTAGGTTTATAAATTGTAGTTTTAATAGATTTAAAATTTTCATTTTATTTATTTTTTTTGTATCATTACCATAATTTTATTCGTTTTAACTACATTACAATCGTTTATTCGTTATTAAATGCTGAAATGATAAAATGAATTTAAATTTAAAACATTGTTTAGTATAACTAAATATTATTTTATAGAAATAATCAAGCAGTTGATGCTAGAGTAGCTAGACTAGAAGCAACTGAACAAACTTTAAGAACAACTGTATTGAATATAAATAATTTGTTACAACAAGCATTGGTAAGTAAAATGTTAAACTAATTTTAATATTTAATTGTTTTATTTAAAATTTGTATACGTTTATTTAAAAATACCAATTCGATAATTATTTATAGATACTTTTGAAACTAATTTTTAGCAATACTCGATTTATTGATTTGTTTCCATGTTCAAGTAAAATATATATTTTTGTGTATTATAAATAGGTAAGGGCTCAAAGAGCTGAAGAAGAAGTGAGAACATTGAGAACCTTGTTGAGGAATAGGGAACAGGGACGTATTCCTGATAGTTTATCAACAATTCCACCAACCATGACAGACGCTGAACAAATACGTCATGGTACACGAAACGCTGAAATATTGCTAAAGTAACGTTTTAATTAATTTCAAAATATTCTTATTCAGTTGATAAACTAGACTATTTGTTGAATGTTCATAGTTTGTTAATCGATAACTACCAAGGTCTAAACAGAGTGGCAACTCGCCTCGAGCAAAATGCAACTAGTGAGACTTCTAATACCCAATCGCCAAGTAACCTAAGTGATACAACAAATGACAATGCCACATAACATTCCTGTCTCAGAATTATATTAATTGTACACACCTAATGATTGGATTATTTCATTCATTATGTTTTATAAATACTTGTTTATATTTTATGCAGATTTATTGTCAAGACTGGACCCCAATTATTTGTTTTCTATTTGATGATTATTATTATTATTACTTATTAGTATTATGTATTTTGTGTATTGCCATCCAATGCTTATAAAATGTATCCATACAGTTGTAGAACCCAACTATAAAGCAAATATAGTTTTATCTAAATATTATTTTACATTCAAATATTGTATTGCAACCAAATTACCCTATATGTAAAAAATACGGTAAATCTTTTTTAATTTATTGCGTTAGCTGTAAGTTATTTTTTCTACGAGACTATTATTAAGGGACACAAGTGAATTGATTCAAAAGGAAAATGTTTTGAAAATATTTTTCATGATTGTTAAGCTAACCAAATATATTCATTTTTAACTAAATAGGACTTAATGTTATCGCAGTGAAATTTTAGTTATAGATATGTTCAATTAAATAAAATATATTTTATTCATAAAACTAAAATGTTTTTTTATCGCAATTGAAATGTTATATTCAAATTGAATAATACTGTTACGATAATTAAAAGTTTAAAACAATATTGATGTATGTAGCATGATCTTATGTATGTACTTTCTGTTTTGATTTTTCAAAAAATGTATAAACCAGACAAGACATTTATCCTTTGTTTTAAGAATTAAATGTCATACCAGATTTTTAATACACGTAAATAAAAATGTTGATGACAAAAATATTTAAAATACTAGGATTAATATTTGTACTTGATAATTAATAATCAAGAAAACCTTTTGGATACAATATTGCTAGGCAGTTTCATATATTCAAAAAATAATAGTTTAGTATCTTTCAGTGGTTAAACTAAAATATTGGTATCAAAAGTATCAAAATTTGAGATTTAAAACTTTGTTTGAATATTATGCTAGCCATATATGCCTACTAAGTAAAAGGTTGCAACAATGATTGCTGAAAAAAGCAGAGTGGAGAATTTACGTAAATACCAATTGAAATTTTGGAACATTTATGTTTCAATTTTAAATTGTAAATAATACGTACAATTTAAATTTCGAACCTTTCAAGTGTAGTTGTTATGGTAATAGGTTAGAATAATTAATATTATATTTATAGAGGAAATATATAATTTTATTCATTCACAATTTTTTAAAGCAATAAATCTATAAATAATAAATTAAATTTATTATTATTTTATTACTCTTTTCAAGAAAAATATTTGTTAAAATTATATAAATCCACAATTGCTACTTACGTGTTAGTAAAAAATTATATTCGAATTTATTAAAAATTAAATGTTTATCGGATTGAAATATGAAAATATTAGTAATCAATAATCATCATCAGAATCATCAAGAGCTGCTCTTCTTCGATCAAACTACGAAAAAAAGAAATTATTAGAAATTACATAAACAATATTGAAGAATGCAAAGATGATTTACTTTGACCGTAGTTTTGCGTTCTTGGGACTGCATCTGACTGTTAACTTGTTCTAATAAACCAATCAATTCATCTTCTCCCAATTTATTAACAATCTGTCCAGATTGTGCCATCCTGAGTAACATGTTTTCAACCATACGTCCTTTCTCCGGTTTACCAATCATCAACGTGTTCACTATAAAAATAAAATCCAAAACAATCGTCGTCGACAAGTTTTTAATCAATTTATCGTATTATTAAACGGTACGTCTTACGTCTTGCACGAGCGGCTTGGTTCAATACTTGTGTGAGTATCGAATGTTTCATATCTTCTACAGCCTGACGTTGTTGCTCGTTTTGTTTCTGCTTCTCGGCCGAATTATTATCACCTTGGGACTAAATGATCAAACGCCGTGTTAAAATAACTTTACGCGAAACGTTTTTAATAAATAATACGTCGCCGCACTACTTACTCCTCCGATTTCCGACTGCAGTTGGGCCATCCTCTTGGTGCGGAGGCTTTCCAATTCGGCATCGTCCATCATGCGCGCGATGTACTTTTAGGCGGCGATTTCGTTCTAACGAACACCCGGACGCTGGCCAGCGGGACTAGTTTAAATTTAACCTGGTTGTCGTCGACCGATTTGATGGGAAATCGTGGAACGCGTCGGCGACGAGAATAAGCATTTGCACGCGACGTAGTGGTAGGGCGTACAGGCAACGAGAACGAAACGTCCGGAAAGCGGCAAAACGTTAAATACGGGCAAATCGTCGGAGTTTGAAAGTCGTCGGAATAGGCATTAGACATGTAAAGCCGAGGAACGGATAACGGTTATCGCGTCGAAAACAGCGTAGCCAATACATACAATACCGCCAGTAAAATCGAAATCGCCGAGGAAATTCGCGCCGTATAAGTTTTTAACGTTATTTAACGCCGCGACCGGCACTCGTACCGTCGACGTACGATTATTACTATCGCGTGAAACATGATACATTTTACGAGATTTTGACGGTACGAAATGTTTCTGGCGTAGGCGTTTTGATTCGAATGTTCGAACGTCGTACAATTTCCCGGTTAAGCATCTCCTTACGTTCTCGTTCTTCGAAAACTGTCGAATATATTTTACGTATAATTATATTATATATATATATATATATATACATCGAAAACTTCCGCGCAGAATCTCCGCAAACCTGTGCTGTCAATACGTAAACCACTTTTTTCCACTCTCTCTGTTATTCAAACTTGCGAGCCGGCTAACGTATTTCCTATTTGTTCGGATATGTGTGTAGTTGACACATCGAGCCCACACGATAGTTTAGTGAATATTCATATACCGTTATACTCATTGAATGCAGCTAAGGGGTGGCTCGATCGCCAAAACATTTTATTAATCCCTTCGCCGTATTAGTAAAATATTACGATTTTGTGGTAATAACGTGAAAATCTTTGAAACGTCAACCGGTGATCGTCAACGACCATACCACGTTGAACACACCAGTTCCCGTCCGATCACTGAAGTTAAGCAACGTCGGGCGTAGTTAGTACTTGGATGGGTGACCGCTTGGGAACACTACGTGCCGTTGGCGCTTTTTTTTGTTTCTTCAAATATTTTTTGTTTTTCGGTCTTACATTTTTTTTTCTGTATATTTTTATAATCGTGTACACAATTACGTTTGTTTATATCGACGTTTTATGTTTTTCATTCACATAGCGCGTTCTATTTTTATATTAACGAGTTTTCGAAATAGGTTCGAATCGGTTAATAGTCTATCGTTTCAGTTTATAATCGATAAATTAATAGTAATTATTAAAGCTATATATATATAGACATAGACGTACCTGTATATATTCGTCGTTAAGGGATAGAAAGTAAACAAATTATTAACGATAAAAATGTAACGTCTGATCAATTCAAATACCGTAAAGTATCTCGGACGTATCTTTGACCAACGACCCAAGGATTGTGTTCGCCATACAAAGTTTCTCGACGATTCGTATTAAATTATTCGTTATATTTTTGTCGAACGCGTAATATTAAACGTTCGCGGCGATCCGCGTATATTTCATTTCGAAATGTCGTCGAACGAATTTAACCGACGCAAAATACGTAAGGAATTGTCGTCAAAGATTATATCTAAAAATAATTATTTACGATAACAACACGATGTTTGATCAATTCAAATAAGGTAAAGTACCAACGGATTCATCGCCAACGACCATACCACGTTGAATACACCAGTTCCCGTCCGATCACTGAAGTTAAGCAACGTCGGGCGCAGTTAGTACTTGGATGGGTGACCGCTTGGGAACACTGCGTGTCGTTGGCT